>SNQJ01S0020906.1:142520-177343 GCA_010110895.2 Picea sitchensis
CCAACGAATATGTAGGTACAAAACAAGAAGAAAGATGTTCATCATGTCAAACAGATTCAGAAGATGAAGAGTATGAAGAAGCAGAAGTTGATTACAAAGAACAATTGATCAGTGCAATTGAATATCTAACGAAAGAAAGAGAAGAAAACAAGTCACTCAATACAGAATTGATGAAGCAAAAGGAAAGTGTTCAAGGTTCCGAAGAAGCTCAGAAGGTCATCAAGAATTTAAGAGCTCATATAGAAGAGGCCAGAAGAATTGAAGAAACTCTAGAATATCAAAATCAGTGTTTAGAATCCAACATAGAAACACAAAATGAAGAAGCGGAAAAGAGAGAAAAGATACTGACAGATCATCTCAAGGAAAGAACCGATGACTTAAACCAACTTAAGGAAGAATTTGGTCAAGAAGAGAGAAGACTGGAAGAAGAAATAATTATATTGAAAATCCAACTTGAAGAAGAAAATAGAACAGAAGAAATCAAGAAATCACAGATAATGAAGAAATAAGAAGAGGTTGAGAAGATTAAATAAGAAGTTGTCACACTAAGAGTCAAAGTTGTCAAGCTCAACAAGAACATTGAAGAAACAGAAACATTTACATCAGCAGTAGATAATGAAGAGAATAAATCTAGGTTGTTGGAAAAGAAGAATGAAGAAAAGAAAAAGAGTTATGCAGAAGTACTCAAAGGAAGGAATCATGGTCAACCAAAATCTAAGAAAACTAATAAAGATGCATCTTCAAGAAGACCATCCATATTCAAGCCACAAAGAAGCTTCAATCATGATCGTGATCAGTCAAGGAAGAAATTTACAAGGACTATAGCACAAAGAATATCATTCACTCCCAGGTATGTAAATTTATTTTATAGTCATTTTTTTATTGTACTAACTTTGCCCATAAGGTTGCAAATTGCAGGGATTATAAAAGAAATGTTCAAGAAAGAAATGCTTATGTGTCCCCACATAACATTGAATGTTACAAATGTCATAACTATGGACACATAGCTCGTGATTGTAGAATCATGATCGATACTTCCATGAAAGAGAAAACGTATATCAAATGTAAGAAATTATGGATAAGAAAACAGGAAGAATGGGTAAACAAAGACCAGGTCCCGGAGATCGCAAGATTGGAAATAAAATGAGAAGAATAAAAATATACAAAGAAAAAGGAAGATATCAGATACAGAAAGGTTTGGAAAATAAATGAAAGAAAAGGAGGATAGGTAAATAAGGAACATGTTCAAAAGATTGTACTTTCAGGTATTGTAGTGAAAGATGAATCCACAAAAAGAAAGAAAGAAGTAAGAGTTCAAAGAGATGATGAATCTACCGATGAAGATGATGATGACTCTGCATTAGAGAATGAATTTTTTGAGCCATCCAACTTAGATACTCCCAAGTAATATGAATATTAGACAGGGAGAGTCTATGCAGTAGTTGAGACAGACCAGAGAACCATCCTTCAAGTAGCTTGTAGAGTTTGAGTAGAAAAATTCATAGAAGTTAGTTAGTAGAAGTACAGTATGATAGATTAATAAGTTGTAGTAGTGAAGAATTCATGATAGTACAGTGATAGATGGGCCAGCACTATGGAAAGTTGTGTAGCAGATTCTTGGACAGTATGGACAGAGATGGATTTGTAATAACACTTAGCAGGTTTGTACAAATATATGACAGTGGACGAGAGCATGGATTCATAGATTGGTTCAGAGAGTGGTTCAGAGACAAAGGAACATTATCATAATGGATGATAATTACACAGGAATATTTGAATTCTTATTCTTGAATGATTTTCATATATGTCAGTTGATTACACAAGGAAGCACTAATGGAAAATAACTCCAAAAGGAAGAAGGTGCAGGAAGACTTATATTTTTTCTACACAACATATTGCAGAGAAGTCAAGAGAGAGAAATAGAACCAAAAATATAGGTAGAGATATAATTCAGAGAAGTTTTTAGACAGAGAGGTAAGAATAGAGGTATGATTCCAAGGGAAGAGATTCATCAGATGCAAGATAGAGAGTTAGATGCTTGGAGAGAGAGCACGGAGGCATGTTTCCAGGGGGAGCAATTGTCACAAAGGAAGAATGAGAAATATGACTCCAGTGTTGCATCAGAGTTATACCCTTTGTCAAAGGGGGAGATATTATTCATATGAAGGGAGAGAGGGTAATCAGAAGCTTAGAAACACAAAGAAAGATCAAAGGCATTTAGACAAGGGGAGTAACCCCAAAGGGAGATACCCTTTTCCATTGATTTCAAAGGGGGAGAGATAGAAACATTGATGAGGAGTATAACCATGAATTGTATCATGACTAAGTGTTTCCATCAATGTTAGTGTTGCCATCAATGCCAATGGGGGATATTGTCAGATAGTTAGCTTATGTTGATGGACTGTTGGTTGTCATCGATGTCAACCCTTGGAGAGTGATATTGTAGATTTATATCAACCCTTAGTGATTTATATTATGGTAGCTTTGGGATGTATCAACCTCCATTGTGACCCTTTGATGAGATTAGAATATTTTGAAAGCAAGAAAAGAAGTAAATATAACCCTAGAAGAGATGTTGACTAAGAGAGATAATTAATATGAATTAATTAGTACCCAAAATGAGAAGTCATCCCAGGTATCCTGCTAGAGCTAGTATAAATACAGGGCGTCAGTTCTCATTTTACACACAGCTCTCAGAATTACAGAGAGACACTTGTGCGCACTACAGTTTGGCAGTCTTATGCGCAAGTTCTGAAGAAGGTGTTGCCGCCAGTTTTGAATCCTATTGCTTATATATTTTGGGTTGGACTCTCTGATCAGCTTTGGTTACTTCTTTCTTGGTGCATTATCCTTTCTTGGCTATTGGATTTCTACCAGGATTATTCTCTCTTTCAAGGTCAAGGTGCTCGGAGGGTGGCTTCGGCCTATGGTTGGGTGACAATAGTGATATTGTCTATGGTAAAACAAGCACATGCTAACAAGTTATGGGCCCACACCTCCTTCATTCAGTCTAACTGCTGGAAGGAAGCATATCCAGTAGGATACTAAGCTCACTGAAGAACTACCGCTAGGTTTTACTAGCAGGAGAAGCTTCCAAGGCACGGTCGCTAGGGTTTCTATCAGGAGCAGTTGCAAAAACCCTAAAACCCTTATCCAGCACCTTGTGATGGAACATATCACTCAAGAAGAAGGTATTCAAGTGTGCCTTAGTCCAACGCACCTCTTGGCACTCTCAGAAGGCAAAAACGTCAAAGTTGAATTTTTGGATCCAGTCAATCGAAGTCATGAGTTAAAAGGCTAGTCATCTACACTACTCAACACTCACAGGAACAATTGAAGATAGCATGTGGATAATTGATAGTGGAGATTTTATACATATGACAGGAGATCAAGCCAGACTCTCAAATATAAATGAGAAGAAGACATCGTACAAGGTAGAGCTTGGAGACAAAAGAACTTACCCAGTCGAAGGATTTGGACAAGACTCTGTCAAATTGAAAACATGTAACAATGTTCATTTGAGAAATGTCTTATATGTACTTGGTTTGGAAAAGAATCTTGTATCCATATCTTTTCTAGAAGACAAAGGAAACATAATATCTTTCGTAGATGGAAAAGTTTTATCTTGGCATAAAGACTCCACCATAGAGAATGCTAGGGTTATAGGAACCCGTGAAGGAAATCTATATAGACTACTAGAACAAAATGGAGAATCGCTTGTACATGATGAATTCAATCCAAATGAACTTTGGCACATAACGTATGCTCATATTAACTATCAAGCATTACCTTTTCTCAAAAATATGGTTGAAGGAATACTAGAATTGCAGTCTACACATGAAGGATTTTGCAAAGGATGTGCTCTTGGAAAGAATATCAAGAAACCATTCCCAAGCAACAACAATAGATCTAAGGAGATTCTAGATCTAATACACTCAGATGTTTGTGGTCCAATGCCAGTCAAATATATAGGAGGTTTTCTTTACTACGTAATCTTCATAGATGATTACTCAAGAAAGACTTGGTTATATCTCCTGAAGATAAAGGACGAAGTATTCAACAAGTTTCAAGAATTCAAAGCAGAAATAGAGAACCTCACAAACAAGAAAATCAAGACCTTGAGAACAGATAATGGAGGAGAATACACATCAAAGGAATTTGTTGCCTTTTGCAAATCAGCAGGGATTAGGAGGGAGTTGACTGTTCCTCATAATCCTCAACAAAATGGTGTAGCAGAAAAGAAGAACAAATCTATTGAAGAAACTGTGAAGGCACTACTAAACAATCAAGGTGTATCTATGTTCTTATGGGGAGAAGTAGCCATGACAACAATATATGTTTAGAACAGAAGTCATCACCGCATATTGAAGGATATGACTCCAGGAGAAGCCTTCTCAGGTAAGAAACCTAATGTGCAAAATCTAAGAATCTTTGGATGTTCTGTTTACTTTCACATTCCCAAGGACAAAAGGAATAAATTAGAACCCTCAGGAAAGAAGGGCATATTCGTGGGATATAGTGAATCATCCAAGTCTTACAGAATATATATCCCGGAACAACATAATATTGAAGTCGGCAAAGACATGACCTTCAATGAAAAGATGGCGTTCAAGAAATCAATAGAAGAAATTATAGAAGAAGAAGAGTATGAAGAGCCTATTGAAGAAGGCACATGTCTTCCAGAAAACCAAAATGAATAAAAGGAACAACTTGATCATCTAATGCAATCGTGTGAGAAAATTGATTCAGATAATGTACCTAATACCAAGAAACGAACAGCTTGGCTTGAAGCAACCCTACAAGAAGTAGACAGACTCAAGGCCCCAAGTGGGACATTCAGAAAAAGTAAAAAGCCCAAAATATTCTCCAACTATGCAGCATGTATGAAAAATATTATAAATGAAGAACCTACCACATTTGAAGAGGCAGTTTAGAAGAAACAGTGGAAGGAATCCATGACAGAAGAACACCAGTCCATCATGAAAAATGATGTATGGGAAATTGTGCCTAGACCTAAAGAAAAATCAGTAGTAACCTCAAAATGGGTATATAAGATCAAACATGCAACAGACGGAAGCGTGGATAAATATAAGGCAAGGTTCATAGCTAGAGGGTTCTCCCAAAAGGAGGGAGAAGACTATGACGAAACATTTTCTCCGGTTAACAAATATACTTCCATTAGAGCTATCATATCTCTTGTCGCTTCCATAGGATGGAGTTTACATCAGATGGATGTAAAAAAAACTTTCCTCAATGGAGCAATCGAAGAAGAAGTACATATTGAATAACCTCAGGGGTTTGAAGTACATTCCAGAGACGCTCATGTTTTCATACTAAAGAAAGATTTATATGGACTCAAGCAAGCTCCAAGATCTTGGTATGCCAGAATAGACAACTATCTAATGAGACTTGGTTTCTCCAAAAGTCATGCAGATCCAAATATTTACTACAAAGTCATGAACAATGCGCCTGTGATTCTACTACTATATGTAGACGATCTATTCCTAAAATTTAAAGAGTCTCTCATCATCCAGTGCAAAAAGGAACTAGCTTTTGAGTTTGATATGAAAGATCTTGGTCTCATGCATTATTACTTGGGACTAGAAGTATGGCAGAAGCGTGGTGAAGTATTCCTTGGACAAGGAAAGTATGCAATAAAGATTCTTTAGAAGTTTGGAATGATGGATTGAAAATCCATGGACACTCCTATGACTAYARATATAAGAAAAGTAAGATATTCATATTCTGATCCAGTAGATCCATCACTATATCGACAATTGATTGGGTCATTGATGTGTTTTGTAAATACTCGACCAGACATTTGTTTTTTCATAAACACACTAAGCCAGTTCCAGGTGGAACCTAGACATGAGCATTGGACAGCTGCAAAGCATGTTTTAAGGTATATCTATGGGACACTAAACTATAGTTTAATATATACAACATCCAGTGATATACATCTTCATGGATTCACAGATTCAGATTGGGCAGGAAGTGCAGAAGACAGAAAGAGTACTTCAGGGGTGTGTTTCAGCTTGGGCTCTGCTATGATATCTTGGGGCAGAAGGAAATAGAATTTTGTCACACTTAGCACAACTGAAGCATAATATATCGCAGCATGTGAGGCATGTACAGAAGCAATATGGATAATAAAGTTGATTTCTGATTTATTTGATCAGGTTCCATATTCGACCATAATACACTGTGACAATCAAAGTTGTATAAGACTATCACAACACCCAGTGTTTCATGAACGATGGAAACACATTGAGATCAAATACTACTTTATTTGAGATAAATTCCAAGAAGGAGAATTAAAGCTCCAGTACATCCCCACATATGAGAAGACAGTAGATATCCCCACAAAGCCTATGTCCAGAATAAAGTTTACATATTTCCGAGACAAATTGGGGATCGTGGAAATAACTCCCTTAGATGAAAGGGAATGACTCTCCAGGTTGGGAGGGAGCACTGACATATCATTGAATTAAGGACAATCATTTTCAAGTTTGAAAAATGGTCCAGCTTGGGCAGTTTATTTCCAGTTCGGAAAGTGGTTTGAGATTTCTGATGGACAGGCATTTCCAGTTCGAAAAATGGTCAAGATCAAACGGTCATTTTCGTAATGAAAATGGTTTGATGGATTGTTGATGTACCATAGACAGTGATTTCCCATTTTGGTTAATATGGGGAATGGTCTAGGACAGTCTCTCTTCTTAACGGTCACTCTTAGTAGTGGTCAAGAAGATTGGTATTCCTCGCTAGATAGTCATTCTTTCGAAGCTCACAGTTGTGAGCAGTTTCGAAGAATGGTATGTTTTGGAGGTTGGTGCAGGAAAGTCATTTCCTTAGGAAATGGTCCGGACAGTCATTCCCTAGGGAAGATTCATTCTATCCAGGTTTCACTTTGTTTAGTGTCGGAGGAATGGCCCAGATAGGTGATGGTCCAGGTTCAACAATCAAGGACAGGCTTTCCCTAGGGCAGACTCATTATCTTCAGGTTTCACTTTGTTTAGTGTCAGAGGAATGGCCCAGGATAGGGAATGGTCTAGGCTCAGAAATCAGGACAGATATTCTTCCTTGATTAAGAAAAATAGTCCAGATAGCCCATCATTGATGTTCTACTCTAAGGGAAGATGCTCTTCTAGATCTCATAGATGTGAGTGGAAGAATGGCCCAGATGACTCAGTTTATATCATAACATTGTTTCTGTGCATCATGATATCAGTTGATATGTTGCAGACTGCATGTCTCCAGACATTAGAGATATGCTAATGTGGTGGATATGTTCCATTGTTTATGACTGTGCATCACAGATTGAGCAATTGTGTACTACTATGGATAAACATAGTTGTGTTCTGTCAGTTGGCATTGTGTCAGTTGTCATGGAGATTATCCAGTTGGACAATAATGACGATGCTTGTGATGTTACCAGTTGAAAGGTATGTTTGTGCTCAAGACCATTATCAATTATATCTCCCTAGCTAGGAGGGAGTGTTGATATTATATAGCTTCAGGAGGTATCAACCTCCATTGTGACCCTTTGACGAGATTAGAATATTCTGGAAGCAAGAAAAGAAGTAAATGTAACCCTAGAAGAGATGTCGACTGAGAGAGATAATTAATATGAATTAAATAGAACCCAGAATGAGAAGTCGACCCAGGTAACCTGCCAGAGCCAATATAAATACAGGGCGCCAGTTCTCATTTTACACACAGCTCTCAGAATTACAGAGAGACACTTGTGTGCACTGCAGTCTAGTAGTCTTTTGTGCAAGTTCTGGAGAAGGCGTCGTCACCAGTTTTGAAGCCTATTGCTTCTATATTTTGGGTTAGACTCTCTGATCAGCTTTGGTTACTTCTTGCTTGGTGCATTAGCCTTGCTTGGCTATTGGATTGCTACCAGGATTCTTCTCTCTGTCAAGGTCAAGGTTCTCGGAGGGTGGCTTTGGCCTATGGTTGGGTGATAATAGTGATATTGTCTATGGTAAAACGAGCACATTCTAACATGGAGAAGTTTGTTACTGAATTCTAGTAGCACAAAGGCATGGGTAAGGGACCTGAGTCTATTTGAGGTATAAATGAATGTATATCAGTGAATTTACAGGTAAGACTATTCTATATGGATAGAATATGTCATGCCATTTCCAGTGGTATGTGGAACATCACATAACTCCTCACGGTTAGAGAGTTATGGCCATATGAAGTTGGAGAACCCTCATGAGTTATCTAGAAGCCCCTAGAAGGTCAAAGAAGTCAATTATTATACAAGCTCCTAGAAGAAGTGTACTAGTCAAATTGATGGTAACTAGGATTTAATCATGGGTATAGTTTTTGCATTAAGAAAATAATTAAAAATAAATTAGTTGCAACAAGAATTTGTGAGTTTGGTAATTATGGTAAAGTAGTTGTGATGAGAAGATCGAATAGTCAAAGTGGTTGACCAAGAAATGAATTAAATAATAAAGTGGTTGCAACAAGAAGTTAGTTAAGGGAAAAGAAGTTATGAATTGACTAATTATAGAAAATTTAGTTGCAACAAGAAGTTGTGAGTAAAGATAAATTGTTTAAATAATAAAGTAGTCAAAGTGATTGCAAAGAGAAAATATTTAAGTAATAAAGTGGTTGCAACAAGAAGTGGTGAGTTTACTATTTATGGATAAGTCAAAGGGGTTGCAAAAAAAATTAATTAAATAATAAAGTTAGTTGCAACTAGGAGTGGAGAACTTATTATTTGCGGAAAGTGGTTAATTTAAGTGGACAAAGTGGTTAAGTTAAGTGGACAAGTGGTTAGAAGTGGGTTATCCCTAAAAGAAGGAAAGTGGTTTAAGTTGGTTAGTAGGTAACCCCTTGAGGAAGCTACATGGAAGTATAAATAAGAGAGAAAGGCTCTCCCATTAGAACCTATTGAATATCATTGAATATATATTTTGTGAAAGGTTATTTGGGCAGGTATTATTGATAGAGAAAAAGTGCGGCATAAAACATGCGACAGAAAAATCGCGGCAGGAAAAGTGATGCATAAAAATAGTAGTAGGAAAAGTGCGGCAGAAAAATCGCGACAGGAAAAGTGTGGCAAAAAAAGTGCGGCAGCAAAAGTGCTACAAAAAAATAGCGGCAGCAAAACCATGGCAACGGAACGCTACAAGAAGAAAAATGTATGGTTTTCATATGTGTAGTGTTGAATATATGAATCTGGTTGAGGATTTACCTTGTAAATCTGTTGGATTCCCTTATGGAAGTTTAGGGCTTGTTGTAGAGTTGATCTGAGGAAGATCTATTGAAGTTTAGTATTGGTTCATGTTTGAGGCTTTTTGGTTGAGGTATGTTGTTGAAGTTATTGGTACAGATTGAGGTTATATAACAATGAGGTTGTGGAACATGGTTGATGTGAGGAATTATGGTATTTGATTTATGGAGAGTGTGGTGCATTGCTAGAGGTATCTTGTTGGTTATCTTGGTGTATGTTATTGGTATATGGTAGAGGTATATGATTGGGTACATGGATGAGATACATACTTGAAGTAAATGGTGATATTGATACATCTTGTTGATGCATAGTTTGGTTTGTTGTTGATACATGATTGGTACATGTTGCCGGTTATCTTTGTATAGTGTTGATGTACATGGTTGATGTATGTGATTGATGTGCATTGTTGGCACATGGTTTGAGTGATATTCTTGTGATTTTGGGTATGAGATCTACGTTATCAAATATGATATATTGAGGAGAGTATTAGTACATGTTGTTGGTGTATTTATTTTTGTTGGTACAGGAAAGGAATAGCTATAGGTTGGTTATAGGATAGTGGCACAGGTTGATTACAAGTCAGTGGCACAGATTGGTACAGGTTTATAGTAGTATATATCATAGTGACAGTGTGACAATGGTTCCATCATTCTACTTATATTTCAAGGTTGTCTGACTGGGCAAGGATAGGTGGTTGTAGCCACCTTCCAGTTGTAGCCAGAGAACATAGGAAGTTGTAGCCTCCTTTTGGTTGTATCCAAAGAATTGGGGAGTTGGAGCTTCCCTCATGTTGTAGCCTGAGAAACCAGGGGGTTGGAGCCTCCTTTCAGTTGTAGTTGGAGAATTGAAAGTTGGTGCTTCCTTGAATGTAATTATTGACATATGAGAAAATAATTATGTGGTTTTCTCCCACATTGGGTTTCCACGTAAATATTGGTGTATTTTTCATTGTGTGGATGTGTTTTTTATTGTTTATTATGCACAGATGAATGTTAATTCTTATGATCCAATAAGATATTGATGATGAACATATGAACATGGTTGAATAAGTAAAAGAATATACATTGTGGTTTAAAGGATTAATAATTAGTATAATTTCTCATTATTGATTCACCCCTTCCCCCTCAGTAATCCAACAAATATTATATTTGACTTATCCTTCATCAGTTCTTGTTCATCATAACAATAAATTCCCTTAGATAAAATGACTAACAAACTTAAATCTTGCAAATAGATTTTTCACGTTGCTCTAACGGTCGCCTAGGGTTCCTGCTCTGAAGCTACCCAGCAGCCGCAATGGCAGCCCCAGGAGGTGGGGAATTGTTTCCCCTGCCTCCTCCATCAACTAAAGCCTCCTTCCATAGGCTCGTTTCTGACCAAGGTAAGAAACTGCTTTTAGCAGCTCCGCTTAGCTTCGTTAAAAATCTTGATTCAATCTCGGATATAGAACTACCCCCATAACAGCCTATGCGTGTAGCGGTCTCTCTGTCCGATCATCGATTGGTAGGTCAATTCATGGGCTTATGGTCTTCAACCAGATCTACCGATAACTGGATCCAAAGGAACTGGCATCTGTTGATCCAGAACAGTGTCACTTGTTATGCGATGGGAAGAGGATTATACATCTTCGAATTCATCTCACAGGAAGACAGAGATTTAATCTTTAGGAATGGCACGTATTTTATGGGAACACAAGGGTTTTACCTGAACAGATGGATGCCAAACTTCAACCCTGATTTGGAAGTGCCCAAGGACGTCCCAATCTGGGTACGACTACCCAATATTCTGATCCACTGTTGGAACCCCATCTCACTCCAAACAATTGGGAATGGGCTAGGGAAATATATTGACAGGGACGACTCCAAAGATCAATACTCCTTCATGCGCATCTGCGTGGAAGTGGATCTAGAGGTGGGCCTCCCATAGGAAGTCAAGCTAAAGGTTGGAGATTGGCAGCAATACCATAAGCTGGACTACGAACAATTACCTTTCAAGTGCAGGGGATGCCATGAATACGGCCACTTTCAGCGAAACTGTCCAAAAACCCTAGCCAAGAGAAGGAAGAAGGAGAAGGATGGCAATAACCCAGGAAGGGAAAAACATTAGCCAACCCTAAAGAAAAATGGAATGAAAGGAAAACCGTAGCACCGCCCAAGGAACAGGAAGATCAGAATAGGGGCCCCGTGTCAGGAAACAGTTTCAGAATATTGAGAGAACAAGAACAACTAGGGAAAGCGACGGGAGAGGACCCAAAGGAGGGCCCTCCCATTGAATTAGAATCGCAAGAAAAGACCCCTCCCAGAGCACGAGATCAACCAGTGTTAGATCAGGAAGAGGGGCAGGGAAAGGCCGCAACAGCGTAAGAAGGAAATCCAGACGTGGATCCAGGAGAGGCCCCTTCCGATAGTGACTCTTCGGGAACTAATGGCTCCATTGCCACACCCAAAAAATCAGTCAGAGGAAGGAAATCCAAGAAAGAAGAAAGGGAAAAGAAAACCTATAAAGATGGTCTTAGTGGCTCGCAACCAACAATCAGGAAACTTATCAATGTAAAAACGACAAAAAAACAGGCTAAGGCTCATAATGGAGACAATACCCCCCCCCCCCAGGTAAATCATGAAACTAACCTCCTGGGATTATAGGGGTTCCGGCAGTATAATAAAGGAAGAAGCCCTCAAAGAAATAATCAAAATGTCAAAGACTGATATCCTTCTAATCCAGGAGACAAAGATGGAGGATCTAGACTTCCTCCAAGCAACGAAATCCCTTTCGAAAAAAGACAAGGAATAGAAATAAGTGCAAGAGGCGCCTCAGGAGGTCTTGAAACCCTCTGGGACACAGCGAAGTATGATCTAATCCCATCTGAAGAATGCATGCATTGGATTTTCACCAGTCTTCTATACAGAGAGACGAACCGACTGGTAAGTCTCTTCAACCTCTATGTCTCGGTCCTGTTTGGGGAAAAAGAAACTGTTGGGATTCAATTAAAGAATTTATACTCTCAAATGACCTAGAAAATATCATTATTGGGGGGGATCTCAATGTAACCCTTGCTGCAGATGATAAAAAAGGTGGTTCCATTGTGAGAGACCCCACTAGGGAATGGGTAGAAGATATTATGTTAGATTGGGATCTGGAGGATATCAAACCCGCCAGGGGAAAATACACATGGTCAAACAAAAGAGTGGGACCATGGCACATTGTTTCCAAACTAGACAGATTCTTAGTCCAAAGCTCCTTCATGCTCTTGGGCCTATCACTCTCAACTAAAATCCTACTGCACAATGTGTCAGATCATAATCCAATCTTGTTAGAGATTTCGCAGGACAGAAATCTAGGGCCTATCCCATTCAGATTTAGCCCTACCTGGCTTCAATATGAGGGCTTCCAGGACTTGGTTTCCAAAATCTGGAACGAGAAGGTCAGTGGATCCCCATTTTATGTCTGGCAAGAAAATCATAGGAATATCAAGGTAGTGCTTAAAGGATGGGCTAAAACCCAAAAGAATCCAATTATTAAACGGCAAGAAGACCAAAAACATCTAGAAGACCACCAGTTTGAAATGGAAGGACAGGAGACAACTCAAGAAATTCTCGAACACAAGGACCACCTCCAAAGGACTTGGCATCAAGCCTACAGAGAGGAGGAAAGGTATTGGCAACGGAAATCAAGAATCCTCTAGCTGGAGGCTAGAGACAAAAATACTAGCTATTTCCACAAGCAAGTTGAAGCAAGAAATCAATTCAAGACAGTCACTGAAATACATGTTCAGGACCAGGTTATATCATATTTTGAAGGCATAAAAATGGTTGCGGTAGAAGCCTTTGAAAGTCTTTACACAGAGACACAAACGACCCTATTAGAATCAAACACATATCTGCTCTCCCTAGTACCGGTCGTTATCCAAGAGGACACCAACAACAAGATGTTAGTGGAAGTAAACCTGCAAGAAATAAAAGAGGCCCTCAACCAGATGAATCCAGACAAGGCGTCGAGACCAGATGGCTTCACAGCCAGATTTTATCAAAGCTGTTGGGATATAATAAAAAAAAATCTATTTAAATTAGTCCAGAAATCTCAAAAATGCAGCAAGATAGGAGGAGGAAAAAATTCATCCTTCCTAGCTCTCATTCCGAAAGAAAAAGGAGAAATAAGTTTTGGAAGATTCCGGCCAATCTCTCTATGCAACACAAGCTACAAGTTAATCACAAAAATTATAGCCAACAAAATAAAAAAAATCCTCCCTGCAATCATCCCAAAAAACTAAGGTGGGTTCATCAAAGGATGACATATAGTGGATAACATCATTCTGGTTCAGGAAATGCTACACTCAAGCATTCAAAGAAAAGACAGAGGTATGATTATAAAGCTTGATCTCGCAAACGCATTTGATAGAGTCAGGCATAGCTTCTTTTTTAAAGTCATGGAAAATTTTGGCTTTGCTCCAGCCTTTATAAATTGGATAAAATCTTGCATTGGAGCCCCCTAGATCGCCCCTCTCATAAATGGTCGAGCAACAAAGTTATTTCAATCTTCTAGGGGTCTCCGGCAAGGTTGTCCCCTCTCCCCGCTTCTCTACGCAATTCAAGCCTCTATGCTCAGCTTCCAACTCAACCACAGCCAGACTCACAACAATCTCCTAGACCTGAGAATATCCCCAGGGGTAAAAGACATCAACCATGCCCAATTTGTGGATTATACCTTACTGTTGGGAGGAGAAAGTGTGCAGACAGCGAGGAAGTTTAAAGTTGAATTGGACACTTACAATGAGATCTTATGAAGTGAAATAAGCCTACCCAAAAGCAAGATCTATGGATGGAAGACCTCTCCAAGGGTAATGCTGGAGATATCAAGAGTCCTGGGAATGGAAATCTGGACCAATTGGGACACTTTCAAATACTTGGGAGTACCAATATTCAGGACCAAGCCAAAGGCATCTCAATGGATCTCGTTGATAGACAAATTAAAAGAAATAATTAACTATTGGGGAGAAAATTGGTTAAATCTCACTGGTAAAGTTGTTCTCATCAAAGAGGTATTAGCAAGCATCCTGATCTATCAATGCTCATTGTTACTAGCCCCAGCCACCATGATTCATAAAATCGAAGTGTTATTCAGACAGTTCTTGTGGGAAGGAGGGAAGCAAAATGGGAGGAAGTTGCACCTAATAAGCTGGGTGAAAGTAACCAAGCCAATAGCAGAAGGCGGACTCCAATTCAAAGACGTAATCTCCCAAAACCTTTCCCTAGGATATAAGCTTCTATGGAACCTTGTTTCATGGAAACCCACTTGGAGCAAACAAGCAATCTGGAAGAAGTACTTCCGAGGCCCGAGAACAAATTTCTTGGATCGACCCGCAACCATGGCAAATGGTTCACCTATATTCAATTTGTGTCTAAAAGCATTGAGGCTCTTCAGACCTAACCTCACATGGATACCAGGGAACGAAAAGAAAATTAATGTTTGGGAAGACTCAGTACTGGGCGACCCACCTTTAAGCTCGATGGAAGGATTAGACCGGATAAAAGTCTGGATGTGAGCCCATGATCTCACCGCCCTTTGGGACATCTCGGTCTAGAGTGAAGGCGTGGAAAAAACTTGGCTCAAGTGGGAAGCCAACAATAGGCCTCAAGAGATCGAAAGGGAATGGAGCACTTTGATGGGCTATTTACAAGGTAAATCCCTTATAAAAGCAAGGAAAAAAGACAAGAGGGGTTGGGGATCACTCTCCGGAAACTACACACTAGCATCAGGGTATAAAATCCTTATGGTTGTTCCTCATGTCCCACCAGACCCTACAATCTGGAAATCCATCTGGACTTCAAATTCCATTCCAAAGATAGATATGTTTGTATGGACCCTGGCCCATAGGAGCATTCTAACAGGTGAAAATCTACGAAGGAGAGGGTGGGAAGGCCCATCCAAATGTCCACTCTGCATACAAGAAGAGGAAACATCATACCATATGTTCTTGCAATGCCCGTACGCTAAAGAGGTTTGGCATTTGGCCCTTGGATTGAAGCCAGGCACAATCGATCTACCTCAATAGACCAACAATCTGCTCTGAAACTGGAGATCCCTGTGTCCGTTCCAGGTCACGAAAAAAGCCCAACTAACCACCATCTAGAGAACACTTCCAAAATTCATCCTATGGAAGATATGTCTGGAGCAAAACACCAGAATATTCAGAAAGTCCAAGAGTAATCCAGCACAAGTCACAACTAAGATAAAGGCCTTATTTGGTGAAATTTCCCCGTACTTCTGCAAAGTTAATAACTCGAGAGTCCTAGAGACAGGAGAGGAGCAATGGATTAAAATCTTCAATATCAAGGATAGTCCATAGAAAATAGGCAATGAGTCAAGACAGGAAACTTGGGAAATTCAGATAAAAGAGGAGGACTTCTAGGAATGGAAAAAACAAAGAAGCACGCATATATTGTTCTTCGACGGGGCCTCCAAAGAAAACCTCGGGGTAGTAGGCAAAGGAGGGGTCCTAGTGAACCCAAATGGACAGCTAGAACTATCCTATGCCTAGATATTGGGAGTAGAAACAAACAACAGAGAAGAAGCTCTAGCACTTTGGCAAGGGTTGAACCAGGCTATCTGTAAAAACATCAAAGATTTAGTGATCGTAGGGGACTCTAGACTCATAATCCAAGATCTGATTCTCCCTAACATGGTCAAGCAAGAAAAAATCCAACACATATTGGAGAAATTCCAACTACTACTGGAAAGGTTGAGAACCTATCAGTTGTTCCATGTTCTATGAAAGCAGAATGCACCAGCATATGCGGAAGCCAACAAAGGCGCCCTCTCAAGCATAGGAAACCTCCAAGTCAATGGAATCACATCAATTATGGAAATATCGTAAGGCCTGGGTAGGCAAGAGGAGGTCACGGTTGGTCAAAATGGATAATGAGTACACAAGAGCACGTGCTAGCAAAGAAAAGACGTAGAGGAAATGGAAAGGACTCAGAAATCTCACAAACCCTGAAACATGACAGGCAGAGACAAGACCAGTGTCAGGGATGAAGGAAAAGACACCCAATCGGGCGCTGCGAAGGACAAAGGCCCCTCACGAGCCCCATGCCTTGTGCAAGACTGATCTAATCGGTTGGATACATCGAATTTCCCAGGATAAATTGGGCCTGAATTGGGCAGAAACCGGGGATAAAAGCAAAGGCCAAAAGGAGCAATTCCAACCCCGGTGAATCTTGGTAAAGGGAAATTGCCCACGCAGAGCCAAAGCACTAGCAAAAAAGGTGAAACGCCCACACAGAAGAAGGCAGTCAAGTGAAGAAGAAGAAGAAATGGCATCAAGCTCAGGGAACAAGCCGTCAATGGAGGATAGACTTAAGGTGGTGGAGGAGGAACTGAAGAGGATAAAACACTTTGTGAAAATCAAGACGACTTCCTTCAGAATCTAGATGCTGAGGCAGGGCGAAGACTCGAAATGTTAGGTGAAGATATCACAACTGTTATCGCTCTATAAATTCCCAGAGGTTGTCTCTAGGTAGAAGAAATTTACTAAAGGTAACTTTATCCAACCACTTCAAAACTGGGATCTAGCCCTTCCAGTTTGAGAGAGGGATCTCTCTATAAAATTTAACTTTGTTTTAGATTTCAGATGTTAGGCTAGTTAAATAAATGAGACTGTTTTGTTTGTTTTATAAAAATGGCTAAAATATCGCTTACGCATCCATTGGGCTATGGGGTCTGTTTTATAAAGTTCGAGATCAACAAACAGATTTTATAAGGTGTTTTCACAGGGCAGGATAATGAAACTGTTAGATCCTTTAGAAATTAAATGATGGATAACAGAAAAGATGAAATAATCAATTATAACCAAGAAGCATTTAAGAATTCCTTATTCATAACATCAGAAGATAAACATTTAGATCTTTAAAAGCCGGAAATAGAGTATACAAAGATAAATTATGCAACTTCAACTTCTTTTAAATGATCAGATATATAAAACATAAATGATTACGAACATTGGAAAAACCTTTCAACTAAGAGAGGAAAACATCACCAGCAGCTAACATGCAGGAATCCTGTGAAATGTCCTTTTATTACAAGTATATCTCTGATAAAAATTGCAGTGCTTACAGCTTGCTTGGGCGTAAAGATCAACCCTCAGTACTTCGAAAATTGAAGTATATATAGAAAAGATTACAATTGATCATGTCATTAATGATCAGGGCGTGGAAAAATCTAATGCTAACTAGATAACAAAATACTAAATTGTAGGAACCACTTATGATCTGTCGAATTTTCCATGTTGATTTTGGGGGAAGTTGTTGGCAAGTCATCAAATTGACTTTGACTATTCTGGATGTTGACTTGTAAGTCCACAACATCTTCTACTCTATCAATTCGCACAACTCTTCCCATCTTTGTTGATTTGGGATAGTGACTTTTAGCAACCTGCGGTATATTTCATCCATCTCGGTATATTTGGCAAAAGTCGGTCTGGTGATAAAAATGTACTTGATTTCATGTTTGATATTGAGATCCAACTGGAGAGTTTCTAGGAATGCCTTGCATGTTATGCTTCCCTGTATCCCTGAGAATTTGGAGTTTTCCTTTTCCACCATGGCAATATTTTGTTTGTAGTCGGGAAGTGTAATCAACTTGACATTTAGAACCAATAAACCAGGAAGACCTTTCTTATGTAATGCCTCGATCTTGCTGAATAATCTATGAAATCCGCTCTCCATGATTTGGGCTTTCTCCTTGAGTTGCAACATCAATCCTCTTTTAGTCAGAACTCTCTTGACTTCGAGGATGGTCTCTGTCCTATCCTCAATTTTCAAGTTTTCCATCTCTTCTTTAGTTTTTGAATTGAGAAACCTGATGATTTCATTTGCTTCTGTGGGCATTTCTCCTAACTCTCCCTTGATCCTGTTGATGGCCTACTTGCTCCTCAACATCAGCTCATGTTGTTCAAACATGATTTGCACCATGGGCCAAATTTCATTTATGGATTTGGAGATATCCATCCAAATGGTCTCTTTGGCTTTTGTAAGTGTTTTTCTCACAACTGTTTGCTTTTGCAGTTGTTGTAGCTCCTGCTTCAGTTTTTCTGATGTGTGTCTCTCTGTATTGTAGCTGGCTTGGAAAGAAGATTTCAGCTACTGGATATTCTCTACCTCTTTTTCCAGCCTTTTGATTTCTGATTCTTGTAAGGTCATCTCTTCCATTGATCTTTCTCGATCTACAGATTTTTCTAGAGTTGTTAATGGGGTGACCGATGGAAGTTCTGCTATGGTAGTTGTTGAAGTTGTTACTGTGCTAACTCCTATGAGGTGAACTGCACTCAGTGGGATGACTTCCATGGGTGTTGCTTGTTCCTTCTCCTTTACTAACCATTCCAGCTCTGCTTCCATCTCTTTTATTTGTGCATTATGTTCCATGATAAACTTTAGCATATCCTCCTTCTCACCTTCTGTCTCAGCCATGTCTTTGGCTTGTGAGTCTTTTGTAGCAGATAGATTTAGTTGTTTCCTCAAAGATGTTATGTCAACATTCTTTTTCTTGAGAATATCCTCATCTTCTTTCACATATGAGGGGTCATACCCAATCTTGAGCACCAATTATTCTAGAGACTTGATCTTGTTATCCTTTGCAAAAGAAGATATTTTCTCTAGCTTTAATTGGGTCTGAACATTGTTCAAAGAAACCTGTAATTTGGCAGCAGTAGTGGAAGCATTGGCCAATGTTGAGAAAACCATCTCTCTAGTCTGCCTATGCAGATCCATCTGGTCAGCTAGATGTACAGCCTTAGCATCAAATTCAAGTGTGGATATTTTGTAGTCAGTGATTTCCTTTGGATGAGGTACTTGTGCCTGCAGATAGGCCATGTACATTCTCCCCTTTTCTGTGTCAAAAGAAGAGAGTAGCCTATGATGTGTTGTTGATGTTTGCTTCCAAAATTGAGCATAAGTGTTGTTGGCCATCCTCTCATTTTTATTCTTAATCATATCATATTTCTAAAAAATACTCAACCTTCCAGCTCCTTGATTTGGTTGATTGATCAGTGAGGTGTCAGTTTGTTTCTTGGATGAAGGAGTATATGTGATATTCTAGTTGTTGGAGAAAACAGATGACTTCTCTCCTTTGACCACTGTCGTAGACTGGGTCTCTTCCTCTCCAGAATTGCTAGTTGTGTGACTGATCTTGCGCCTTTTTGTGTAAACCTGGAACTCTTCCGAGGACACTTCAGTGACTGAAGGTGAGAAATCCTTCCTGAGTCTTTTCTCCTTAGGTACATGTGGCGTAGTGGTTTGTGAGATGACAGCTGGAGGAGGATGCGGTTTTGTGTCTTCCAGAGTGTTGGCCTCCCACTCTGTTTGATTCGCAAATTTCTCAATCTCTGGTTTGAGTGCATGAGCACATGGGTAACTTTTGTTCTTCGATCTCATCTCTGCAATAATCCCACACAGATCATAGTGCCAAAGGAAACTGGTGCCAAACTTCATCTCCTGCAGTAGCTTGTCTGCCTCTTTCCCGACAGCTCGACTGTTGCAGATAAAGGACCCTATCTGCCCTTTAATTCTCAACTATTGTTTCTTCTTCAAAGCTACAAAATGTATGTCGTCTGAATTTATCATTTTCCTGATGTATTCCAAGGAAAATATCCTAACAGGAACATATCTGGGAAGTTTATAAGGAGCCAGCTTACATCCATAAATTATGATTTCCGTATGATTCTGATACAAATACCAGTCTCTAGTCTTGGTGAGGTCTGAGAGGTGTAAAATTCTTTGGATCTTTTCATTTATCCTCAGCTCTTGTCTACCGCTGAGCATGCTCACCACTGGGTGGTAAAACTGCTCAATAAATTGTTTGAAATTAAACTCTGTGGAGTTTTTTTTGAGTAGCGAGATCCAAGAGGCGACAGGTTGTGGTTTGCCATCCTGGTCCATTTTCTGCATGGGGAAAGGAAACTTATCTGCTTGAAAGAATACGAGCATGTAAGCCAGTATTGAAGAATACCGGAACATGCCCTCTGTGGGAAATTTGAAAAGATTTTCATGCATGTTCTTGGCTAGGAAACTGTTGTAGTCAAACTGGGTGGTGGATTTTTCTTCAGCAAAGAAAATAGATAGGAAACCCAAGATGGGCTCGTCTAAGAAATAACCGATAAAACAACATTATGATGAAATTATTTGGTTACCTTTTTCTAAAAACATAGAGGAATGGTAAGGGGGATTTTTCTTGGGGATTTGGGCATCCTATGGGAGAAAAAGCTCAAAAATATGCCCTCTCTAGGGAAGAGACAGATTCTGGTACATTTAGGTTGAAACTTCAATGGTGAAAGGAGAGGGGGATTCGGATCTGGATATTTTCATCATTTGGTCAATGGCCTCGGGTGTGATAGTGAAAAGGGTTTCTCCAGACGATGAAATAATGGCTCTCTGATCGGGGAGGTAATGCGCCTGGCACTTGAGGGCGAACTCGGGAAAATGGTGGATTTGGGGAAACAGATACAGGGGGAGATTGGACTCCCAGAGCCCAATCTCGTCACTTTGATCCAGGAAAGTGTCCCTAAACCATGAATGCAATTCGGCAAAGTTGAATTCACACCTGGTCTCTGAGATCAAGTAGTCTTTGTCATCTAGTGGGATCCGGTCGAGATCGACAGGAGGCAGGAGGAATGGATTTTCCTCGACCTCTGATTTCTTAGATTTTGGCGCCATCAATTTCCACTGGTACCTGCAAATTGAAACAAAAACGTTAGTAGGTGATTGTTATGGTTGGGTCGTTGATTGAAATAGTGAGGAAGGTGGGCTTCTGGTGAGCTGAGAGTGTGATCAGTGCGAAAATGGTGGAGATGGGACTAAATTTGGGCAACCGGGTATCCGTTGGGTGGGGGGGATAGGTCATCAAACTAACGGTTATGTTAGCCTATATTAAATGGCCAATGAATCACTTGAGGTATGAGGTGGCAAGTGAAGGACGGGTGACGGCTGCGCCAGGATGATGTGGAGGGCGGTGACTAGAGGGTAGGTGAATGGGACATGACATGTGACGGGTGAATGGAGGGGAGAATGATGACAGAGTAATGAGACAAGACTTGTAAGAGGAGGTAGTGGAAAATGACATCACGAGACGGTGGGATAGTAGAGAATGATGTCATGAGGTGGCGGTGGTATAGTAACGTTGGTATGGAAGTATGTCGGAGGGGTGGAAAAGCAATAAATGGTTTAGAGCGAGGGGGGTCCGACACTATGGATGTGAGCCACGTTATGAAGGGACCTGCTGGGAAAACCACCCATATCGGACCCCCCCCCCACCATTAAAAGTAGAACTGTCGGGGGGTCCAAAATCTCTTATCGGTCGTAGATCCAAGTGTCGCTAAATCAACCGTAGATCTATGTGCGCTCTTTAATCTCCATATCGGACACCCCGCCCCCCCCCACCGTTAAAAGTAGAATGGTCGGGGGGGTCCGGAATTTCCTGTCAACCGTAGATCTCAGCGCTAATGGATCCACCGTAGATCTATGCGCACTCCTTAATCTTCGGGCGTGAATCAAAATGCACAGCGAAAACTTAGGATAGTGCTCCTTTGTGGGTTTTGCATCGCTTCCCTTGCATTTTGTCACCATGGGATTAGGAAACACACTTCAAACACCCAAATCATGAATTTGCATCGATCATCATGCATGTTTTATTGAAGAAAAAAATGGCTAGTCTATGTTCTATCCTACCTACCTACACATTTAGCCCAGATTAAACTGTTGGACTAAGAAATTACTTTATCCTGGGGCTATTTGATCAAGATTAAACAATTTGATCAAATTTATTCGCTACCTAACCTATCTACTTGGTTTGATCAAATTTATCTCGCTACCTAACCTATCTACTTGGTTAAGATTAAACAGCTTAGCCAAGCTTATCTACTAAACCTATCAACATAAATTCAAAGAAACTTAACCATGATTAAACTGTGATGGATCAAGCCATTGTTATTGCATGGGATTTATCCATTTTCTTTTATGCCCGCTTTTATTCTTTTCTTTTCTTTTCTTTTCTTTTTCTTTCTTTTCTTTTCTTTTTCTTTCTTTCTTTTCTTTCTTTTGAAAATAATTTGCAAGAATAAAATATTATTTCCAACCAAACTACATCAAGAGTAAAAATCTCCAGTCACCAGTTGATCCTATGAAATATAGGGTTATAACAACAACGACCAAAATAGTTTTGACAAAGGCTATGGACCAGATGCATCATGAGCACCAAGACCCAAAGAAGGAGTTTGAATCATAGGTCCTCAAGCTGGAATCCCAAATGGAAAAGTTGAACCAGGACTAGCAACTGGAGCGTGGTCTGCCCAAGAAGGAGGCTCCAAGGAAATTCGGCAAGTAAATATTCGATCAAGCAATATCTCTTCAAATAAATCTGTGAAGTAGGCATTTTGTATAGAAGCTCCACATATAGCGAGCTTAAAGCTTTAGTAGGATTTCTAGATCTAAGAAACTGTAATCAGGAAGGCGGGAAGAGCCTCCAAACCTTGTCATAGTTCAGTTGAATTGGTATCATTTCATATGTAACAGTTCCAGTGGCTTCTCCACTGCTCTTTTAAAATAAAGATCCATTAACCATTTTTGTCAAAAACAAAAAGAACTTAAATCTTACAAAAAAGTAAGAAAATGAGATACAAGTGTTGATACAACCCTATAGCTATCTCTTCATGATAAATGGTGATCGGGCATGATAATGATTTTCATAAAACTATTGCTCACATTACTAACCTATAAATAATCAAATGAATCATTATAATGTTTTCTTTATGTATAATGAGACTAGGGGGATCAATAATTGGGTAGAATATCACCCATGATACATAAGGTCAATTCCTTCAGACTACCACAATAACCCCCAATTTTTACACACAAATCCAACAATCATTTTTCAAGGTTAGATATGACTGGAACCGAGGTGGGTGGCAGTAACATCGTTAGTCCCAACCACTCGGTCTACCCCTAATGGAATGAATCATTATAATGTTGAATTCCAAATTACTTTCCCCCAATTTTTACACACAAATCCCACAATCATTTGTCAAGTTTAGATATGACTGGAACCGAGGTGGGTGGCAGTAACATCATTAGTCCCAACCACTCGGTCTACCCCTGATGGAATGAATCATTATAATGTTGAATTCCAAAATACTTTTGACATTTTATGCAATGGAGTGGAATAAGTTTGAAAAGTGAAATAAATAAATGGTCCCCCCAAAACAAGTCTCTTCAGGTTGGATTGTTACCCACAACTACTGAGTCAACAATCAAGCCAATGTCCACAAGGAGTTCCTCATTCTTATTTGAATTAGAATGGGGATGAAAGGTAATTATGAACTTTTGGAAAGTATTATCTATAATAAATGTTGGAGAGGGAGGAACTCCCCAACTCATGTATTATGATCTATTGGTGGAATCATAATGTATTGTGCAATTTTTTTGGAAAATAGAATCTGAAATGGTTTAAGACTCGCTTCAGGATAATCTTTTTGAAAGTGGTCATAGGTGCTCATCGATGAATTTCCATTAGTATTCTTACAAAGGCTTTGTTAAACTTACTTGTGACGATTTAGAAACGCATTCCTCATTAATGTTTCTTTGAGTTTTGAAAAAAACGTCGCAACAAACATTTCTTGATGCACCACAAAACTAGATGGAACATACTATTATAGAAGGTTTTGATAATTCATGTGGATGATAATAAAAAATCACCATGTTTATCTTTTGGAAAAGAACCACAACGTGTGTCACGTGTTCAAACATATTTTTGCATTCCATATCTTTTGACCCCTCTTATATATGTAAAAAGTCAACAATGGAGTCATATTCTCCTATCTATATGGTTTGGACTTGGCCAACACCTTAATTTTTACAATTCCATTCATGGGGCTATCAAAAGGCTCTTGTGTAATTTTAAAAACTACTTCAAATACTAAGAAAATAACCTCAGGGTTATGCATGTACCGTAGGGGTTAGTTAATTTTAAATGATGATAACTTCACCCTTCGAACTCCAATTGAAACATTGTTTTTTCTAATGTGAAGAAGATGAAACAGAATTTCAAAAGGGCAGTTGCACATCATATCGTCACATACACTTCGAGATGTTTATAATCAATAAAGTACAACTTTCCTCATTAGAGAGAAAGTCCAACTATGCATTCTCATGCCTGCATGTGTACAAATTGGATCATGGAAGTTGCATTGAGTTCGCAATTGATGAAAAATTAAAGGTATCCTATTCCAGAGATCAAAATGTCATATCTGATTGGGAGAAAAAAAGGACAAAAATGAGAGTCTGAGTTCCATTTAAAATATTTCTTTACCCAAATAAAATTCCATCATCTCACCTTACCTATTTGTTATATGGGTTTCCAATATGTCAATTGACATTGGCCCAATCCATCACCATCTGAAATATTTTAATCCTGAAAATGGCTAATTGGATTCTAGAACACCTAAACCCAAACACCTGATGAAGTTGTCAATTTCTCCTGAAACATAGTTCTGAGTTGGCCAAAGATGCAACACAACTTCAATAAGCTTAGATAAATCTATACATGCTCATGCATGGGTCAAATTTTATTGAATTTGGCACGTGCAACCTCGAAATTAAGATTTATGTAGTGTGACAAGTGCAAGAAACTAAAATTATGAGTTAAACAAAAATATGATAATGCAACTAAAGCAAGACTTCATGATTGTTTATTAAAATTAGAAAATCAAACATGCATCAAGAAATGCTAATCCAATTTAGGAGGCATACAATCACCAATCAAATATAAAAGAATAGAGACTTGGAAAAAAAAACATGTACACTAAAAGGATTGATTTAAAGTTTAAAATGGGGCCCCCAAGTAAGCTAAATGGGGCATGTTGAGGCCTCAAAAAATGGTGCCACACTAAGTGAAGCCATGAATCTTTGACATGCACAGTCAAATTACTAAGTTAACCAATGAAGATAATTAGCCTTATCTTGATAGATACCTTACTCCTCATTAGTGGGTCCCATAGAAACTCTTGTTTAGTGATGAAGTCTTGGAATAACTTAGTACCAGAACTGTAAAAATTTATTAGTTGAACTGAAGGGTAAAAAAAATGGAATTTATTCTTTGAAGCGTGATCCCAAGTCTCATGTTAAATCCATTATCACAGAGCTAACTTTAATAAGATGTTTTAATATTTCTCCAAGCAAGCTTCTCAAATTATCACAGTGTTGCTTCACTATCCAGGAGCATCCATATCCCTAATGGAGTCACCCTTCCATCAGAAATATTGCTACGCTACTAGAGAGTGTCCATAGCCCTGGTGAAGATATTTGCATTCCTTCGAAACAATCTAATTTTGTTTCCCATTATTTATTTATAAAAAAAAAAAACTCTTTTAGCAATTCGTGGATGAGGAAAATGGAAACTCTTTCAAATAGTTGGGGATGATGTCTATTTTCAAGAATTGATAGGTCATTCCTAGGTTATAAAGATATTCCTTTAATGATTTTAGCTCTAGATCTTTTTCATGTTCTCTTCCAGAGGATCAGTTGATATTAGTGTGAGTGAATGGTGTTGAACTTATGCTTACACTGAGGTGGGGGGTGAATCAATATAAGATAATTTTTACTTTATTTAACCATTCATCAATAATTCATTTGCTGAGAAACAATAATCACGTATAAACTCAAATAACAATGCACATATTTTAACATGGAAACCCAATCGGGAGAAAACATAAAATTTATATTTATAAATGTTTGTAGGCACCATTCTACTATTACAAAGATTGTAGGCACCATCCTACTAGAGACACCAATATCCTTAACTGAGCACCAACTCAAAAATATGTAGGCACCAACCTACTGGAGGCACCAATCTCCTTAATTGAGCACCAACTCATCAAGATGTAGGCTCCAACCTACTGGAGACACCAATATCCTCAACTGAGCACCTACTCAAAAGCACATGTAGGAACCAACATACTATTACAATATTTGCAAGCACCAACATATCGGAGACACCAATCCTTAACTTGAGCCTCAACTCAACAAGATATGTGTAGACACCAAACCAATATCTTCATAAACAAAGTACTTTTGACTTCACCTACATGCTTCATTCCATGAACAATCATTCAAAACTTAGTCACATGTAGCCTTCATGCCCTAGCAAGCCTCATAGCATCATTCTCAAAATATAGTACCTAATGAAAACATCACAACCTTAAAAAAGTGCACACGACAGCATCACAAACCTTCAAACCTTCTTAGAACACCTTGAGAACAAGCAAGACCCGAACAAAATCATGTAGACTTCTCTTACACACCTTTAGATCCAAAAATGACACCCGGGCTCCTTTAGCGCACCTTGGATCACTTCTACACACCTCAGACTTGATCTCTTGCTTGGTTTCTCTCCAAATGTGCACATCTATCATGTATTTATGGTAATTATGTCCCCGCTTTTAGGGCTGGCCTATAAAGACTTGCTAAGTCCACCTCAATTTTCTGGATGGGTTGTCGGACATAAAAATTCATATCTCCTCATTCCTAGGGAGTTAGGGGGGATTCCATATATCGTTGGAAAGGTCTCAGAATATTCCTTACAACCATATAACTTATGCTTCCATTTTATCTAGGTATGAAGGGTAAGTATTCCTTCAAATATAGGGTATTCAAATTGACCATCAAAAATCCAAAAGTAAAACTTTCGCCAATATCCATGTTGCAATCTTTGTCTTGAACATATGTAGGATTGTAATATTTGTCTTGGACATGTGTATTATCCATCTGTATTCGACATCAATGACAACAATATTTTGAACAATCTCCCCCTTTTTCATTGATGGAAACCCTTATTCAATTTTGATACTCCCCATGTATGCAACTTTCCTTGTGTCTGCAATTCTTCCTCTGTCTCCAACTTCTCCCCCTTTGACATAAATGGTGAAGGGATACTACCCCTGATATTTTTCTTCCCTTCAAGCACTCCAATGTGCAATTTAAAAGTGTATCTTTAGTTGATCATTATCCAGGTTGTCTCTACTACAAGTATCCAACACTGATCCTTTGATTTTTTTTATTGATCAAACCTTCCACTCCAAATTCATGACATTGATATTATGAATAGGGTGAAGTGATATTATGAATGGGGTGAATATTTATTATTGACTTTATTTGAATCTGTTTCTACCTCCTCATTCCTTTCTGACAAGGACCAAACAGATGACTTATCTTGTCCAAAAGAGTATTATAAACTTGAATTTCCATTTTCACAAGGAAATGTCCCAGCCTTAACTTTTCTAGAAATTGTTTTTACGTGTTTCGAGTGAGAATCAAAACATTGAATCTCCTTTCCATATTCATCTATATTATCACATACTTTCTCATAACAAACAGTTTCATCTCTCCTTGTTTCTTGCTTTTGCTTCCTTTTCGAAACATTTGAGTATTCTTCTATATGATTAGTAAGAACATCTTCTTCCTTGTTTTTTTTAGGAGATCTGACTATACTGCTTCTACAATAATGTGCTATGTGCCCACAATTATTTCACTTACAATATTCAGTATTTTAATCAAGTAGAGGAGAAAATGAATTGTAGTTTATGTTAGCAAACCCATGAGAAATTATGGTTTCGTTGCTTACTAAATCATCCTTTGAGGTATTATAAGAACCTCTATTTCTATCTCTCACATGATCACTTCTTGCATAATATCTACAATCTATTGCCTTATGACCAAAATTATTGCAAGAAAAACAATAACCAATAAAGGGATTTTGGTACAGGTTTGTGAAAGTCCTTCTTAGTGGAATAGCTCATCTGAACTCACTCTTGTTATGGAGAGATATTATTCTTCATCATTACTATATTCCCTTTCTACATATGGACACTTAGTAGTGAAATTTCCTAGTATACCACACTTAAAGCATTGGAAGGGTATCTTACCTTTGTATTTTCTAGGTCCTCCTTTTAGCTTTCTTACAAATTATGCTTCTTTTGTTTTTTTATTCACAGTTGGAACAATCACCATATCTCTCTTCACTAGGTCTCTCTTCATAAAATTTGGGTAGCTTATCCCAAATCTTCTTAGTTGATGTACACTTATTACCTTGACAGTGTAAGAAGTTGATAGACCACTCAAGATGACATATATTAACATAGTTACCAACTTAATGAGAACTGTGACCTCAAAACAAGAACTCTAGCCCTTAAAAACCATATGTTTGCATAAAAAACATGAAAATCAACCCCCAAATCAAAAAGTGGTGCTACCGGTAGCACCACTTTTTGTAACCAGGTCAAAATTACAACTTTTTTCAAGCATGGGATTAAAGGATCAAATGGTTGCTCAAACAAACTTTAAAATCAACCCCCAAATCAAAAAGTGGTGCTACCGATAGCACCATTTTTTGTAACCGGGTCAAAATTACAATTGTTTTCAAGCATGGACTTAAAACATAAAACAGTTTCTTAGAAAAACCTTAAAATCAACACCTAAATAAAACGTGAAACTACCTAAACCAAAATGTTTTTTCTAAACGTTAAAATTGCAGCTAATTACGACCTAATTGAAACTGTGGCCTTGACAACAAATCCCTACACAAATAAAAAACCAAAAACTGGATCCTAAATGGTCACTTGAAAATTTATTTACTAACTTTTTTTTTCTTAAATTTACATTAAAAAATAAATAAAGAGAAAGGAGAAAATATTCACAAAAAAAAAAATATATATATATTAATGAAGACAAAAACACATTTAAAATAATATATTCAAAACCCAAATTTAAAAACAAAACAAAAAATCTTAACAAAATGGTGAAAAACAAACAAAAACTAAAAAGAAATGAAAAAAAAWTAAAATTTCCCCCGAACGCAATAATTTAAAAAAAAAAAAATACGTGTTTTGTTTAAAAGAAGAATAAAAAAATCCCTTCAAACTTAAAAAATGAGTAAAAAAAAAACTAAAAAAAATTCAAAAAAAAAACAAAATTCAATAAAATATTAAAAAAACAAAAAACATCTAAAATAAAAAAAATATTTGACAAAAATATTGATATATATATATATATATATATATATATATATATATATATATATTGTAGATTAGGGTTTGTATTAAGTCCTGTCAAAAAAACAGTTGTCTGTGAGGCAATTAGTTACATGGCAGCGGTGCCCTTGTGGGAAACCACCGCGCCATGTGTCCAAGTTCAAAGGTGGCAACAGTGCCCATCTGGGAAACCACCGTTGCCAAGTTTCATCTGTAAGCTAATCTACGGGGCCACGCAAGGTCAAAATACTAACAGTGTAAAAAACAAAGTTAGAGGTGTTGAACCGAAAAATAGAAAACATGAGAAAACATTAAAAACCTAGTCTTAGTCGCGGCCCTGTGTAAACCTATTTCACATGTGCTTTTTCTTTGTCACGGTCAGCCATGGCCTGTCGAAGATCCTGAAGCAATGCCATCAGGGCGTCCACTTTGCTCCAGCGGTCGGCGTCCCTGTTCTGTGAGTCGAGCATGGCCAATTTGATATCCTCCAGGTCTTTTTTCATATTTCTCAAAGTATTCAGGAGCTCAGTTCGATCTTCACACTTGTCACAGAAAGGATTGGGGTGGGTGGACTATGGAGAGGAGGAGGAGGATCTCTGAGGGGAGGTGGGAGGAGAGGTGGCGGGGGGGGTGGAGGATGAGGAGGGGAGGTCAAATAAGAGGGACGTTGAGGGGGAGAAGGGGGAGGTAGTGCATATCCTAGCGAATTGCCAAGTAGATCGAACCACTCGAGCCTATAGGCGTAGGGGTTCGAGAGGGGGGTGAGGTCAGGGGCAGAGTCGCAGGGTGGCTGGTCATGAGCGGGCACAATTACAGGAGCCAAGGGAGGGGGAAAGACCGCTTCAAGGGGGTGATCAACTATGGGAGCCAAAGGAGGGGGAGGAACCGCATCAAGGGGGTGATGGATATCTACATCAGGGGGGTTGACAGCTTCATAGGGAGCGTCTAAGGCTGGCGGTTTCCTCCCCCGGGACAAAAATACTAATATTGCCTAATCTAAAAAAAAAAAATCAAAATTAAATTAAAACAATAAATTATGTATAAATTAGCAGTCGAGACACAAAACCTGTAGTGTGTTTTTCAAAGCGACTTGTTCAAGACCACTTTGGTGGAAAATATCTTATGAATATGTCCTTGTTGTATTTGGAAGGAATTCCAATTTTCTTTGGAACATCATTTTCTTTCTTCGTGTTGTCTTCATCATTGATGGATCTTTTGAATACATCAACGTATATTTTGTATTTTCCTTCATTTACTTTCTTTGGTGGCTATGTAGATTTTGAATCTTCTTTGGTGGTCATATGAATCTTATCATAGCCAAGACTAGTCTTAATGAATGGATACCTTTGACAATTGATGATATCATCTAAGTTTTCAGCACTCTTCTCAAACTTGAAGCTTCTATTCAACTTAATAGTTGTTTTCTCCAGTTCCTTTCTTAAGGAAACAATTTCATATTCTAGCTTTTCGTAATTTCCTTCCTTTTCCTTTAGCTAGATTCTCACCATTTTTTCTATCCTTCTTGTCTATTCTAATTGAACCTTTAGGTTCATGATAGTATTTTATATTTCTTCAAGGATTTGTGAAATTTTGACTTTTGAATCACGATCCTCTTCTTCATATTTCTGCAACTACTCCTTCTGTTTCAAATTATTTTTCCTAAGATTCTTTATTTCTCTTAAGACACACATGAGTTCTTCTTCAAGATCTAGTTCCCCATTTGTTTCAAATTTTTCCTCTTCTTCTGAGTCCATATTTTTTGTCCCTTTGTCTTCATCAATCTTTGTTTGATTTCCATAAAGAGAGTTTCTTCTCTATCACTATCTCAACTTCTTTCATTGCTTTCTTCAGACAAGTCACTAACCCCTTTTGAGTAGAGACTTTTCTTCTGCATATAAGAGTTCTTATTCTTTTCATGCTTATCCTATTTGTGGTTCTTTTTGTGTTGATGATATTTGCTCCATTTCTTTGCGTTATGGTCTTCTTCATCATCACTAATTTCATCCTTTGCATATGGACACTTAGCATAAAAATGTCCTACTTTTCCATAATTAAAGCATTTGAAGGGTAGCTTACCTTTGTATTTTCCAGATCCATTTTTTCGTCTTCTCACAAAATGTGCTTTCTTTGCATCTTACTCACAGCTTGAAAAATCGCTTGACTTGTGTTCTTTGTTCTTTGTCTACTTTGAGGATTTGAAGGTTGCTTCTCTTTTTAGTGAATTTTATTTCTCTGTCCTCATTTCATACGTCGTGAGGATCTCGTGCAATTCATCAATTGTCAATGAATCAAGATCATTCATTTCTTCAATGGAAGAAATTTGGCATCAAACCTTAAGGGGAGTGACATTAACACCTTTTATACAATCATCGGTTCTTCAACCTTTTCACCAAGTCCTCTAATGGTGTTGAAAATTTCATCCACATGAAGGAGATAGGCTGCAACATTTTATTCTTCTTTCATTTTCATATTCTCGAACTGTCTTCTATGATTTTGTAGATTTGCTTTCTTAACCTTCTCATCACCTTCATAAATGTTTTTAAGTTTGTCCCAAAAGTCCCTTGCTTATTCACAATGAAATATATTGAAAAAAATTGATTCTGACAAACCACACAAGATGGCATTCATGGCTTTTGCATTATTTTCACTAGCCTTCTTTTTAGCCCGAATCATTTTTGGATATGTTGGAGGTTTATAACCAGTCAAAATATATTTCCAAATATCGAAACCAAGATCCATTAAATAGGTTCGCGTCCTTATGCTCCATAAGGCATAGTTCTTCACAAATAGGGTTCGTCAAACTACAAAACCCTATTTGTGAAGAAACCTTCTTAATCRACCATGTGTGCTCTAGAGATCTACCTTCTAGTGGTTAGACTATTTATGAAGGAAATCACTCTGATATCAATTGTTGAGAACACACTTATATTGAGAGGGGGGTGAATCATTATAAGACAATTTTTTACTTTCTAAAACATTCATCAACCATAGGAAAACAATGACATATGAAATATATTAATTGTAGAACATGGAACACAATATTTACGTGGAAACCCTTTCGGGAGAGAACCATAAAACTTCTCATTATAATTCTTTGTAGGCACAAACCTACTAGATACATTGATCCCCATTGGTACAAACCTTGGCTACTCTTATAGATCTTCATAGACACCAATCCCCACCACTAAGCACCAACTTAGCAAGAGACACCAATCTCTTTGTTTGAGTGGCACTAACCTTCAAGTTACACTTTCTTCTTTGGTACATATAACTTCTTGAAAATATGATAATATTCACCTTACCTTCACTAAGTTTGCTTGCTACTTCTTCCTTTACTAGGTCCGACCAAAATTTGAATTTCCAAATAAAATTTATGGTAACTTTCCCAAAGCTTGGTGTTTTCGCATCTCCTAATAAAGAACTTGTACAACATGCTACTTATCCAATTTTACAAATTTGATTCTAAAATTTTTACGTAAGGTACTTTGATATGTCTCCTCGTATCTCTAAAATTTCTTAGTCTGAAAAGTCCTAGAAAAGAATTAATAGATAAAATCCCAAGTTGGCCTATTTGAATTGATTTTAGGACTGTTCAAAAACCCTAAATTCCACAAGGTATATCTTATAAGGTATAGTGAACAAAAGTTTGAAATTTTTACCTAAAGTACTTCTCTATGTCTCCTCATATCCCTGAAAATTTCACAGTCTAAAAAGTCCCAAAAAAAATGGTATGGAGAAAATTCCAAACTAACCTATTTGAAATTGATTTCAAGACTATTTAGAAACCCAAAATTCCACAAGGAATATCTCAGAAATTATAGTGAACCAACATATAAAAATTTTACATGAGGTACTTATGTATGCCTCCTTAGATCCCTGAAAACTTCACAGTCTAAAAAGTCCAAGAAAACAAGTTATAGTGAAAATGTCAAACTGACATGTTTGAAACTTATTTTATAACTATTCAAAAACCTTAACTTCCGGAGGGAATATCTCATAAAGTATAGCAAACCAACATCTGAAATTTCCATCCCATGTACCTAGAGATCTTTCCTCTATCTCCTAAAAATTTCACGATCTGAAATGTCCTAGAAAATAAGTTATAGAAAAAATGCCAAACTGGCTCGTTTGAAACTAATTTCAAGAGCATTCAGGAACCCTAACTTCCACGGGGCATATCTCAGAAATTATAGCGAACCAATGTCTTGAATTTTGACCACATGTATCTAGAGATCTCACCTTTGTCTTATCTAAATTTCATAGTCTGAAACGTTCCAAAAAATAATTTATCGTGAAAATGACAAGATGACCTAAAATTGATTTCGCAATTCTCCCTTTTTGGAATGATATTCAATCTTTTCTCATCCACTTCTTCAAATGTTATTACATTTTTCACCGACACACCTTTTCTCAATACTTTCTCATTTTATATTTTATCATAACCCTTCATGAAGGGACATGTTAATTCAAAAAAACACAACACCCATTAATTAAATAATTAATTCCCCTTTTTTTTATTTCACTTTTCCAATACCATGGGAAAATACCATGGGCTTCCAAACCCATGGGTTTGAAACCACCATTTCATTTTTTACTTTTTCACATGCACCTNAAAAAAACACAACACCCATTAATTAAATAATTAATTCCCCTTTTTTTTATTTCACTTTTCCAATACCATGGGAAAATACCATGGGCTTCCAAACCCATGGGTTTGAAACCACCATTTCATTTTTTACTTTTTCACATGCACCTCCTATTTTTAATATACTTGTAAACCTATATATAAATCAATCTTGGGAATGTTGTGTGTATTTTTAAAGTCGTAATATGACATTAATGACAACATTAATCCTTTGACATCAATAACAATAATTCCAACATCACTAGTTTCAGTACCCCCTATCCCCTATTTGGAAAAATCATCTTTGAAATCCAATTCAAAAAGAAAATCGTACGCTCTCAAATATATCAAAAGCTTTGAAGAATTGGGTCTTCTGTTAAAATGGGATTAAGCTTAAATTTCTTTGAAAAAATTATGGGCAATTTCTATAGGAAAATATTGTTTCACCCATTATTTTATTCGACTCTTCAAAATTGAATTCATCACCATTCTACCCTCGAGAGTGAGATGACAGTTTTGAAGAATTTTGATTTGTATTTTAGTATGCTAAGCAGTTGTTCTAAAAAAAATCACATATTTCACACAACACCTCAATGTGTAAATTTAATTGAAAAGTACTTCAATAATAACCACGACAGCCTAAATTAAAAGACATCCTCCAAGGGAATGTTGTAATTCTCAAAAACACCTAGAAATCCATTCATGAATGTTAAATTTTTAATTAAAATAAAGTACCAAGGCAAGTGTTTCTCTTCCCTAGGCGCCTAAGGGGGAGAAATTGCCAAATGTGGGTCCTAGTCATTTAATTTGTGAGATGCAAATTAAAAGGTGACTTTATGATTAAAGTGAGGGTGAGTGAAGAGACACCAAATCTCAGCCACCCATCT
>SNQJ01S0020906.1:182723-202976 GCA_010110895.2 Picea sitchensis
ACTTTATGATTAAAGTGAGGGTGAGTGAAGAGACACCAAATCTCATCCACCCATCTGATCTAATCTCAACCGTTAGATTAGAAAACCCCTCACCTTCCCTCATGAGGTCGACTTGGGCAAGAGGGCACACCCATTCTTGGGTAGTTGAAGAATTCTTATTGAGAGAACAAGAGAAGAAACAGCATTCTTGTTGAGAAAACAAGAGAGAGCAAGAGAGAGGTCGAGCTGAAGAAAAGAGACAGCAGCTGCAATTTCTGGGAGTATTGGCATGCATTCCAAGGTTGTCGAATAACATTTAGTGGCACAGAAATTGAGTCTTAGCAGAGTTTTGGAACGAATTTCGAGACAGTCTGTACAGCATTAATTGTCGTACAGTTGTATGAATTTTTGGTTCAGAAATTGAGGAGCAAAGCTACAGGAATGTCTAGATAAGTTTGTGTAAATATCTGAAGATGAATATGTTGTAAAAGAATATCTCAGAAGCTCATAAAAAATACAAATCCCTCTCTCACTGGTTTTCCCCTTGTGGGTTTTTCCACGGTCGAAGTTAGACCGAATATCTTTGTGTCTATATTTTCTGAGTTTTGCATATTGCTGATATTTTATTTCTGTGTTGAAAACGATGTTCAGAATCCTCATGTTTCAGTTCTGAAATTTATTTCTGTTAAGTTTTTATATGCTGAAACAGTGTTGTAACTTATGCTGAAACACCGCTGTGACATATGCTGAAACACAGTGCTGAGTCATATGCTGAAACACCGCTATGAGTATATGTTGAAACACAGTGCTGTAACATATGTTGAAACACAGTGCTGAGTCATATGCCGAAACACCGCTGTGAGTATATGTTGAAACATAGTGCTGTAACATATGCTGAAACACAGCGCTGTAACATATGTTGAAACACAGTGTTGTAACATATGTTGAAACACAGTGATGAGTCATATGCTGAAACACCGTTGTGAGTATATGTTGAAACACATTGCTGTAACATATGCTGAAACACAGTGCTGAGTCATATGCTGAAACACCGCTGTGAGTGTATGATGAAACACAGTGTTGTAACATATGCTGAAACACAGCGCTGTAACATATGCTGAAACACAGTGCTGAGTCATATGTTGAAACACCGCTGCGAGTATATGCTGAAACACAGGGCTGTAACATATGCTGAAACAGTGCTGAAACTGAGTTTGGCATTTAAATTTGGCGGAAAAATCAGTGAGACTGAAACTGGGTTGGGGTTTTGAAAAATTAATAATGAATACCCCCAAGAAACTTATATGTTAAATAATCATCTATAATAATAGTAGAAAAGAGATTGAAATCAATAAGGCCAAAAGTTTGAGATCCTCTTTTTTTCAACTAAGATTGAACAATCATAGATATTCTATAAGTTCAAAGTCTCTCTTCAACAAGTGGGTATTCATTTAGGGTATTCATTTATTTGACAAAATTAAACAATTTCATTAAGTCACAACATTTACTTGTCTAAAAGTTTCCTACATTAGGTATTCATTTATTTGACAAAATTAAACAATTTCATTAAGTCACAACACACAACACATACTTGTCTAAAAGTTTCCTACATTGATCACACCTCACCAATTTCCTGGTTATGAGTAGGAAGATCGTGAAAAAAAAATGGTACAACTTCTCTGCCAAAACTTCAATCTCTATTAATTATAATTCTAAAAAATTCCCTTCAACAAGTGTTTTGTTTGTGAGGTAGGCAAGGAGGCAAAGATAAAAAGGGTTTTGGTAGATTCTTCAAATTAGTTAGGGAGCAAGTAACAATCCTCATAATCTAACAAGAAAATGGTATCTTCAAAATTTCTAAAATATTCTTCTTCGCCATGTTTCAGACATTGTTAAATGAGCAAAAATTCATTTTCCTTTTATTCACCACTAAGCAAAATGGGAAAATCTAATTTTTCCCCAACATCCGTTTCAGCTCAAGGAAAATTAGTGCAAGAATAAATAATGTCCTCCTCATTCTCATAGATATTATCATCTAAGGTTGGGTTATTAGGTTCTAAACAAGCTTCAAGTTCTACAAAAGGTAAGCTAATCTAAATAATGCAACATACCTTCTTAACCTAACAAATCAAATAAATATGAGCTATGGTTAAATTCTGAATTTGCAAATTTAAATTTAAAACAATCTAAGGCCAATGTGAGGCATTCATTATATATAGGTATTTCTATGGAGGGGAATTTATAATCAGATTTATCAATAAAATTTACAAATATATTTTTCTCTTTTCCTATGAACAAGATTGTGATTTGTGTGCAATATGTATTATTTTCTTGTTGTGCACAATGATTTGTTTATTTTTTTCATATGGAAAGAGCACAATTTTGTTACATGGATTCTTCATTTCATTTTTTAGCTTATCAATTTATGATTCATTTGATTTAACTACAATAGGTTTTCATTTTTTGAATAAAAAAGGAAAAAGGTCTAAGGGGTACCTCTTCAACTCATTTTCAATAATTTGTGATTTTTTAAGCTTCGTTGAAATATTTTATTCATTTTTTCCAATGAACATAGCCATAGTTTTAGGAAGAGCACACATACCATTGGAAAAAAAATCTAATTGAAGGCTTATGATTATCATGGAGGTGGTAGTAAGATTGTTGGAAACGTGTATTAAAGTAATGATATATTCTCCACGTCTACATATATTTTATCAAGTTTTAAGAACATCTCAACCATACAATAATATTCTTCATAAGCATTTAAGAAAATATTTTTAAAATGAGACCAATTTTGAATTGTGTTGACATGTAGAAAATTATACCAGTCCAAAACCATTCCTTTGAAAGTTAAAAGAAACAACCCGCACACCACATCTTCGTGAATAATATTAAGTAGGGGTAATATAGTAGGGGTAACAAGAACACAATTTATTTCTTCGGAGATCGTGCAAATTCCCTTTACAGTGTTGTGTTAAATTCCCATGTAGGAATTTGAGGCAAATCCATTTCAAAAAAAAAAAAAGATAACTGTAAAAATAAAAGTGCAACTCTTCTCTGGGGAAGCTTGACAATGACATCCATCCTTATAGTGCCAAAATTGTTGATGCAGAAAAATGCCCAACATCAACAACATGGTTTATCCTTGGAAAAGAGGCCCAAACAAACTATTTTTCATTTGGTATAGGAAAACCCATTTGGATTATGGTCCAATATCCACTACTGGTTTTGGGGTTTTGTCGGTTATGACCCTACACATCATTTAGGGTTTTCTTTAAATGCAATCAATGAAAATGCAACTAAATTGACATGCAAATGCATAATGCTCTATCCTAATAAAATTAGAAATTAAAGATACAAAGCTAGTAGAAATAAGTGCAATCAATAACAAGAAATGAATTATGTTAGTTAAAGTTTACATAAATTCAAAATAATTAATATCCCTTTGAGAATAATCTACAGTTAAAAATGAAAGCAACAATCTCCTATCCAAAATAACCTATCCTAACCAAAACAAGAAGAGCATAGAATTGATTGAAGTAAATACAAGATGATATTGTGTTAATAATTCACAATAATATTCTTACACAAACCCCAAATTACAAATGGAAAGCCAAGGATAGCCAACAATCAAATCCAAAAGTAATAATTCCACACTCTAAATAGCCAAAATATTGAGGCAAGAGAAAGTAAAAATAAATACCAATTTATAAGAGTAATATACACCAAAGAGATACCATTCCCACAGTGTTATAATGCTCCAATGAATTATTAACAAGAATAGTCTATGTCAGCTTCATAGCACAATAGACATATCTCCAATAGAAATCTTGTATGGTAATGGCTTCTCTCTTTAAGAAACAAAAGATAAACTACATAAGCAAGGAAGATCCAATAATGGTCTTTCTTCGGAGAAAAATAGCCTACATTTTTCTGAGGGGTGGGGAAAGGCCCTCTTTTAGTCTCCAAAAATTAAATTTATAAAGCATTTTTTCTATAACCACTTTTTCTTGTTTCTCTTTCCATGTGGAAATTTAGGGTTTTAATCAAGAATTTTCCCCCCTTTTATTTGAATGTTTCTTCAATTACATATGGTGGGTGGTCTCCTTTTACAATTGTGTTGTTTAATTCCAAAGGACCTCGTATTATTACATGGTTTTCAACTAATAATAATTAATGATCCTCCTTTTGAGCAGAAGTGGGACCACGTCACGTTGTCCTAGATTTGACATCATATAATGATTATTCAATCCTCGCTATTACCTACATTCAATACATTGATTAATCCTATATCATTTCGTCAAGTGAAATAATAAGGTTGATCATGTAAAATATTTGCAAAAAATACTAGGAATTGGTCACCTTTTTTTAAATGGAATAATTGAATCTACCTTGATGGTTGTCAACTATAATATAAGATTTTACTTATCCTTATTCAATTCGTGTTCCTCATAAGAATCAAGTCCTTTAAATAAAATGACTAAAGTGCTTGAATCTTGCCCAAAACTAAAGAAAATGAGCTACAGGGTTTGATACAACCCGATAGCTATCTCTTAATGATCTAAATGGTCACTAGGAATGATAATTATTTTCATCAAACTATTGCTCACATAAATAACCCATTACTAATCAATTTGATCGTAATAATGTTGAGCTCCAAATGACTTTGGACATTTTATGCGATGAAGTGGAATAAGTTTGACAAGTAAAATAAATTGTGTCTTCGAAGCAAGTCTCTTTGTGTTGGGTAGGTACCCACAACTACCAAGACAACAATCAAGCCAATGCCCACAAGGATTTCCGCATTCTTAGTTGAAATAGAATGGGAATGAAAGGTCATTATGAAAGTTTGGATATTATTATCTTTAAATCATGTTGGAGCAGGAGGAACTCCCCAACTCGTTTATTATGAGCCATTGGTGGAATCATAATTTATTGTGGAATTTTTTTGGAAACTCAAATCAAAAATGGTTTAAGACTCGCTTCAGGGTAATATTTTTGAAAGTGGCCACAGGTGTTCGTCGATGAATTTTCCTCAGTAGTTTTATGGAGGCTTTGTTGAACTCATTTGTGATGATTTAGAGATCAATGTTGCAATACTTAATGTTTCTTTGAGTTTGGAAAACATTGTTGCAACAAACATTTATTGGTTCTTTATAAAACTCGATGGAATATAGTGTTGTGGAAGGTTTTGATAATTCATGCGGAGGATAATAAAACTCACCTCGATCATATTTTGGAAAAGCACCCCAACATATGGCATGTGTTCAAACGTATCGTGGCATCCCATATTTGTTGATACCTCTTATATATGTAAATCAACAATGGAGTGATATTCTCTTATCTACATAGTTTGGACTCTCAATACACCACTAGGATAAATGTGGCTTTGATCAATGTCCTCATCATTAACTTGAAATTTCCAAGTCTCTATGATAGGCTAATGCTTCTAGGATAGGTTATTGCTTCTTGTTGATTCCTTACACTATTTTTACTAGAACTACAATCCCATCATTTTTTTGTGAAACTTCCACTCACTCACCTTAAGTATCTATCTATTACTCTTTTTTGTTCATCTCACCCTTCCAAAATATATATATATATATAGCTAACATTGGGGATCAAAACTTAGAACCTTTCCTTCCTTTCTTAAAATCCCCATCTCTCTATTTTTCCATTCCCCATCTCTATTTTTCCATTTTCTCATTCTAATAATAGGTTAACTATATATATATATATATATATATATATATATAGCTAACATTTGGGATCAAAACTTAGAACCTTTTCCTCCTTTCTTAAAATCCTCATCTCTCTATTTTTCCATTTTCTCATTCTAATAATAGGTTAACTATTCTAATAATAGGTTAACTATCCTTCTAGGTACAATTGCATACTATCTTAAGGTATATACACATTGCTCCCAATTTTTACTTCATTTGATGTGTACTATCAAGGGATTATACTACTAATTTTTAAAATTGTTCAATTATATTTTTCCCCACCTCTTTCCTAAATAGAAATTGTCTTTTTTACTTATGTAAGTCACCTAGGCCAATTTTAACTTATTATGTGATTGTATAGTACTTTATATATGATGGCCTCTGTTTTATGTCCATACCTAGACCTCTAAGTATACATTATTAAGCATAAGGAAAGCACTTAAGATACATTTTGATTCTTCTCACACACTTATCAGTGCATGTCCATGACATAATTTTGTTATCTTCTTATACCATTACGTATAGGAATCATATCAAATGGTGACATCATCCCCTTTTAGACTAATTATAAGTTGATTTTTCTTTCTTAATGTATGGAATTTCCTATCATTACCTTTCAAGGTTACTGTGAATGTGATTTTATTCATATCCCTATTCTGGGTCTAGCATACAACATATGTGGAGAGAAAAGTCATCCTTATCTTCTATGGGCATAAGTTGCTTCTATCCTACACTTCCTATTGTATGTTGAGTTTTGGGATTCATCGTCCAGATAATAAGTCTCATGGTATAGGTTTCAGGGATTAACCATGCATATTACAATCAACAACTCGTATTAATATTCATCCATGCATATGCATATGTCTAATATATTTCAGTTTCTACCACTAGTATAAAAACAAAAACAAAGAAGAGTATGCATAATTTCACTATAAATTGTATGATAATTGGTTTTAAACAAAATTATGAATTCTTATTCGATAATAAATTTTCCCAATATTTTATAATATGCTACACATTCTAATTCAATAAGATTAACATGAATATGTATGGCAATGACCTAAAAGCAAAGGTTAGTTAGACTTAGTGAATAAATTACTCAAAGATATATTGAGAAAAGTGTTAATGGGACAGAAAAATAAAGTTGAGACTTAATTGTTGAGTATGTAATATAGAAATGTATACTATTGTCGATGCTTTATAACATTTTTTAAGATATGAAAGAAAAAAATGTATCCATGGGTCATTGGGTATTTAAACCTTTAATCAAACAGTGTCATTTTGCATCATAATAATAATAAAAAATTACAAAGGAGCTGAAGAACTTAAAAAACAAATTGATTTTTTGAATTAGACATACCTCTCATTTCATTTCCTATGGAATTAGAACACAGTAGAATGATCTTTCAAATTGGGGTAAAAGTCAATAATATACGGCACAAGTTATTGAGTCCCCAATAGTCGAGGTTTGATGAGAGTTTTCGTTCCTTTATTTTTAATTGGGTTATGGGTAGGTCCATGCTCTCTTCGTGTATTAGCTTGAATTTTACTAGAAGAGAAGGCTACGACTCTAGGATGTGTTTCCTCTTGAGAGGGGTAGAAAAGATGTATCGACTACACACAAGCATGACCAACATGTCATGCACCAACAATAAAGGCCCTGTTGTGAATCACTTATGCAACTTGTGGTTTGTTTCTTTACATGTCCTACAACATAAACATGGGACATGTGCTTGATTATGGGCATGGCTTAAGGTTTTGTTGGTGGATAGGCAGTGGGCTTGAGCCATGTGGTTGGGCACTGGGACAGAGATACATATTTAGATGGTAGATGAGCTTGGATGCTCCAGGTACAACAGTCTTGGAGGCTTCAAGTGGCCATTTTCTCAGGAAGATTTATCGCGGCCTAATTCTAGCATTTCTCTCATTGTGGAGGTGCTCCATATTGTTCCATCATTGGGGGAATTTTTGCTATTAGCAATTCCAAAAGGATATGATCCAAAAAAAATTGACCTTGAGGATCCCAATGAACTTCAATTTTGGTTCACCATATTGTCTAACCATTCACTTGATATAGTTGATAAGGTTGTATCTATTGAAAGTTGCACTAATGAGTGATAAAAGGAGGGGGATGCTTTTTCTCATGCATTTCCTACTCACATTGAGTGATTAATGGAGGAACCTACAATTGATGGAAAGTTGGGATTGGTCAACCTCTTGGAGCTCAAGGAGAAATGTTTGAGAGAATTTCCTTTCTCTGATGTATATAAAACAATTAAACAAAGGACATTCACCATTTTTTATTTTTATTTTGTTGAGCTAAACCAAGAAGCATTCCATTTTATTTTTCATCATTATACATATTGGCATCATTGGAAATGATGGAGGTGCCAAATATTAAACCATGGAGTTGATATATCCTGACATGATTAAACATGAAAAACAAGACCAAAAGAGAGATTTTACTGATCGAACACTCGGGGTCAGTAAAATAAAATTTTCCAAAGACATATCATGCATATAATCACTCAGAAAAATGGATCTTTATATGATTTTTTCCAAATAAAGATTACAAAAATCAAATGAGAATGAGGGTTCAAAAAAGAAAGCTCGGTTTACAATTTCTCCCTATAATTGGAATTATTCCCAAGGATATCTACTTCTAAAGGCCACTAGGTCATAGGGTTAGAACCAATATTTGATACCATATGTAACGCTCAAACTATAAAATATAACTTAGTACATTAAACACAAATTAAACATAGTAATTTGCATTCATTAACTGATAAAATAAAGATAGATTAATTCTAATTGCATAATCTACAAGAAAGAGTGAGTGTTTAGAGTATCACCTGAATGATATAGAGGTCGACTCACTAAAAATGTGGAGAACGCAAAATCGGTGTGCTCCAATCATTGATCCAGTCAGCCTCAACAAAGTGTGGGGGATGACTCTCCTCTCAACCAATATCTCAATCAACACAGTTGAGAGCCCATCGAGCCCTGAATCAGCCTCCTATGCCAACGTCTAATTCCTCAACTCAAGGTTTCCCTTTCACAAAATCTTCCTCACTCCCTTCTCCTCCTTCATTAAAATAGAATCCATCCATGCATGGGTTCCACTTGTCATAATATAGTTTTTTTAAACTTTTTCTTCATTTAGATTTTCCATTTGTTACAATTGGTAATTTCTTTTTATTTTTATTACTTTCCCTTCTAATATATTAGTTGACTTAGTTATTATTATCATTCATTTATTATTTATTACTTTATTTATTATTTTCTTAAATTTTTATCACCTATAATTATTTTAAATCCATTTATGATTTTATTCCTCTAGTATTTAATATTTGTTATTAATTACAGGGCATTACGGAAAGTTTTCCCCAGCTTAAGAGGCAAGTGAACATTGATTTCCTTCTTTTGATTATCATAATATAATGGTATCTTTTTCATATTTTATTTTATTATCTCTTGTACCTAGTTTTTGAAATTATATTCTCTATAGACCTAGTTGTGTTTCAATTTTAAGCGTTAAGAATTATTACAAGTGGTATCATAGCTCTTTCTCGAAGCCATCATGCCTCTAGTTTTTAGCAGATTGTTTCTAGGCTAGAGACATGTTTCAAAATATTTGAATAACATAGAGACACCTCATTCGATGGGTAAAATTGTGGTTGAGGAGTAATACACATAGAAAATAAAAGTTGTGTCACATGGTTGGACACCCTTGTAATCTTTGTTGGTACCCCTTTTAGTAGTACCACATCAAACAACACATGTATAAATAGTTTTCTTCCGCATACCCTTAGGTATATGAGAATCCCTTTAGGTGCACTTGAAACCAACCTTACATAAACATGTGGCCTCCTTTTGCTTAGTACACCAAGAACCTCGCTCAAGGAGATCACTCTCTTGTATTAAGGTATCAAGTAGTACATCTAAGGGTATGGTCTATCCTCCTCAGTTGGTGTCATGAAAGATTCATCTGAGAAATATTGTTAGAAACCATTTGGTATATCATAGATACCTAACACTTGACACTCCTCTACCCTTGGGACCCTATAAAACCTATCCTTTGCAATTGACCAGTAAAATTCCTACATCTTTGCATCTAGAAGGAATTTGGAAATTATGTTATCACATTAATAACCAACATGAATTAATACTCCTACAAGCAAAAAAAAAAATCTTGGTTTTTCCAACATCATTAGGAGAGTCCTATATCAAAATATTCCTTCTGTCATGTCGATCTCTTGGGTTTACCTCCCAACTAACCATTTTTATGTGGACCCGGTAGTGCAGTGATTCGTGGTATATCTAAACATACTCCTATCAAGCCATTGATCATAGTGAGATAACTCGGAAACAACACTTCAACAAAATATTAGGTGGTCCCATGGTCTAGACTCACAACATGGAAAACACAGATAACCAAAACTAAGCCCCAATTTATCAAAACCAACCTCTTGAAGTGAGGGTTTCTAACATTAAGTCTTCACTCAAAGATATAACCGTCACAATGAAAAAGCAAGGCCAGGTGTTGGAGGTCTTAGTTTCCCACTTGGGTATCCATGTACCATATCCATACATTGATCCAACCAAAGAGGAATCACTGACTTTTATGGGAATATTTCTCACAGGGATATTGTTGAATACACAACAAAATATCCCTAGGAATCCTAGACAGAAAGGGGGACTAGACTTCTTATGTTTTTCCTACAAACAAGCAATAAGATCATTACACAAGGAAATGGAAGAATGGCATACCTTTTCTTGAAGGTTGTCCTTAGTGTATCATGGTTGTTGCAGTCCTAAAGTTCTGGCTCAATCTTCTACAACCTGCTTCCTACACACCAAAGACAAAACAACACCATTCTACTTATCTTCCTAGTGTTGGAATCCTAGATTTAGCTTGGATCTAAATTGATCTATAACAAAATAAACTAGATCTAAACATTTATGCATTAAATAAAAACATTCATGAGGGAAAAATAATGGTCTATTAATAATATAAGAGAAATTACATCAAGAGGTTACCTCAAATGTTGATGCAAGCTCCTTTAGCCTCCTTGCTCCTTGCCTCTCCTTGCAGCTCCTTGGTCATGATAGGATTCATTGAATTTTGAATGTAGTAGATGGATACCTCTGTAGTTAAACAACATAAGAATACTATTCCCTTCTCCTCCCCCCTTTCCCAAGACTTGTCTTTTTTATATATCTCTTGGAGGAGGCTTGGGAGAGTCTTCTAGATCTTCTAGAGGCCACTAGAGACTCAAATTATGTGAGTTCCTAGCCTTTGACACTAATATCCAACTCATCCCTCACCTCTCACCTCATAACTTCCCAATTATAGAAGTTTGACAATGCCTCACTTGTTGATCCATTAGTGTCCAACAAGGCCTCGCTTGTTTTCTACTAGGTGTCTCGCGAGGACCTCCAAAAGTGATCTAAAAGGGGTCAAACTTTTGGGAAAAGGTGTACTATGACTTCTATCCTATGATGGATTCCCCTCTTGCCTATAGGGTGGGAATTAAGGCTATAACATATTCCCCCTAATGTGTCAAGTCAGTAAAGGAGTGGATGGTCGAAATACATTACAATAATGTCCATGTGAGGCAACGCAAGGAGAGAGGAGAGGTTCGGAAACCAAAGAAGTACTACAATAAAATACCAAGGATGAGAGCATATATAGACCAATCCCCTAGGTAGACATATTCAGACTTTAAATGAGAATGTCCGCCAAATAATACATTATGGGTCCATGATATGAAATGCTAGGCCATGGCCACAAAAGAATACATAATGGATCCATGTCATCAATAAGACCATAGCCACGAGACAATATAATGTGGATCTACTTCATGAACTCAATCATAACCACCAGCAAATACAATTTAGATCTATGAAACAACATATAGATGTCAGGAAGACAACGATCAATGAGGAGAGGACCCTCGAAGTCTCCATATACAAGTGATATACTCCATCGCAACTTGGGAGGGGATGTTGTAAAGGAATGATGTGGCCTAAAACCCAAGGTCTTCATCCCAAACCCCAATGGTACGAATCTACAACATGTGAATAGATGATTTGATGTCGATCATGGTAGAAACCATATGATTATCGATCATTGATGTATATCGTTAACAGACATAAGGGTACACACCGATGATGAATATGGACCCCAAGGTACCTAGTACGATCTAGTGAGTGTGAATAGAGGATATAATGTATAACACTAATAGAATCAATCGATTAGGATTCAATAATATCTAATCAATCGATCAGGAGTCAATAATATAAATTTTGGATAGTTGGTTTTCATTTATGTCAACCCCAGTCAACCCAAAAAGAATCCACGAAGCAAGTTTGGAAGAATCTAGAAGAAATGGGTATAAATGAAGAAGTCTCCAAAGTGGTCCCCTTATGGCGTAGCTTTAAGCATGTCCCTCACGGGAAGACACTTTGAAGAAGTATAAAAGAAGCCTTGGAAATATGGCTAAGTGGTTGAGAATCCCCATAGTTGTGGTCATTAAGCTCGAAGTTGTTTGAGGAAAAAGAGGATGAAGGACATTGCAATTGTAATTAAAACACTCATAGATGGATAGTCCTTATCGTGTCACTTCCAATGGTAGGTGGTACACCACTTGGTTCCTCACGGTTGAGGATTTATGTCCTCTTGAAGTTGAAAGCTTGGAAGAATGGTTGAGAATCCCATAAATGGTTGCAACAAGAAGTTACAAGTCATTAATTAAAGGGTAAAATGGTTATAATAAGAAAGTACACGTCGGCCCTAATTAAGGAAAAATGTCACTTGGAAAAGTATAAATACACCTCGAGGAGCCTATTATTTGGATATACACAATTTTATTGAATATCTTCTAAGTGAGCAAGTGATCTATTGGTGAATTTGATATAACTAATTTGAGGCAGTGAAGGAGTGCAGAGCAGAAAGTTTTGATATTGCAGGTGTGCAAAGGGTTTTTTTAGAAAACCCTAATTTAGTTGACCATCGCGGGTCAAGAAACAAGTGTCCCTCTAGGAACCCCCACATGTTGTACGATACTCATCCCACAAGGCCCCACCAGTTGACTGGCCTCTGACCAACGAGGCTGAGGAAAATTTGAGAGAGATGCTTGTACCAGGTTGTTCAAGCTGACGAAGGATTACAGGTCTGTAATCTAATGCACCAGGGTTGCTACAGGATTAAAGGTATGTCTATATGCATTTTTTCAGGGTTATGCTTGATGAAGTTATGGTATAGGCTTGAGGCATGTCTTGGTAATTTTAGTAATTGTTAGACGCACATATTTGTGATATTGGCACATGTGTGAGGCATATACTTGGTATATGATCTTGGTTGTTGTGGCATATGTATGACCCACATTCCTTGGTAGTTGGTTGACGCTCATCATTAATGATATGGTACATGCTTGAGGCATTTCTTGGTGATGGTGGTACATGTTGAGACACATCTCGACATATCTTATGGTACATGGTTTATGGCATGATTGATACATATCATGAGTGATATGGTATATGGTTGAGGCATATCTCAGGATTCATGGTTTATGACATATATTTTGGTTTGAGGAGCATCTTGGATATTGAGCACATGGTTTGAGATATACTTTGGTACATGGTTGATGCATGATGTGGTACAGGTTTTGGTACATGGTTGATGCATGATATAGTACAGGTTTTGGTACATGGTTGATGCATATCATTGATGTTTTGGTACATGGTTGAGACACATATCTTTTTGATGGTATGATACATGTTGAGGCACTTCTTGGTGATCTTGGTACATGCTTGGTATGTATTTGGCAAATGACTAAAGGCATGTTTTGGTGATGTTGGGCATCTGGTTGAGAGATTTTATTTGCATATGATCTATGTGAGTGAATCTAGTTTTGTTGATGTTGAGTATCAGTGACAGTGATAGGTTGATCAGTAAAAGATTGGTAGTGACAAGTTGATGATGGTATATCAGTGACAGATTGACAGTGGTAGGTTGATGATGGTATATCATAACATATTGAAAGTGACAGGTTCATGTATTAGTGATAGTGGTAGTGACAGTATCATTGGTAGTGATAGGTTGATTCTACACTTATATTTCAGGGCGGCGGGAGAGGGAAAGGAAAGGGGGTTGTAGGCTCCTTCCAGTTGGTGCTAGAGAACATAGGGAGTTGGATATTCCTTCAGGTTGGAGCCTATAAATATAATTTTTTTGTATCCTCCTTCTGGTTTGATCCAGAGAATAGACGGAGTTGGAGCTTCCTTCAGGTTGGAGCCTGTAAACTAGGGGGTTGGAGCCTCCTTCCAGTTGTAGCTAGAGAATTCAAGGAGTTGTATCTTCTTTCAGGTTGGGGACTATAAATAGGGGGTTGGAGCCTTCTTCTAGTTGGTGCTGGAGAATTTGGAAGTTGGTACTTCCTATGAATGTAATCTTTGATATATAAGAAAGCATTATGTGGTTTTCTCTCAATTGGTTTTCCACATAAATTCTGGTGTATTGTGCATCTATGGTTATTTTATATGCATTGTTGATTGATATTGTTTATGATATATTGAATGAAACTGATATATTGAATGAAAACGATATACTGCTGATGAATTTAATATTCACGTGTTTTGATTAAGAAATGGTAAAAATTGTTCAATATTGATTCACCCCCCCTCTCAATATTCCAACAATTAGAATTAGAGTAGGTCCTTCAAGAATCGGTTTAATTCCCAGAAGGTATATCATGGATAGCACTAATAATGGAGTTCCCATGTTAATGGTCAAAATGGTCTGAACTATGAAATATGGAGCACAAGAATGAAACCATGTTTACAAGCACGAGGATTTAGCGTTTGGAAATCAATTGTTACAGGATACATCGCTTCAAAGAAACCAAACACTGTATCCAAGAAGGAATTGAAAATAAACAACAAAATAGCAATGGATTTCATCTTGGAAGGATTACCTGATCCGGTAAAAGACAAAGTGGGAAAATGATCATCAGCCAAAGAACTTTGGGATAAGCTACATGATCTCTACTTTAACAAATCGTATATTATCACAGAGCCAAAGCATGCTAATCAAAATAAAGAAGATGTTGAAGCTGGAAAAGAATAAATATGCTCATTATGTCAGACAGATTCAGAAGAAGAGTATTGTGAAGTAGGCGTGGTGGATTTTTAGGTTGAACTAATCAGTGCTTTAAGTGAGCTAAATAAGGAAAGAAGAGAAATCAAGTCCCTCAAGGAATAATTGATCAGGTTAAAGGAAGGTATTGGAGAAGTCAGGCAGGTTTTCATGAATATAAAAGATTATTTGGATGAAGCCAAAGTGATTGAATAAAATCTCAAGGATCAGTTGAAAGAGAAACAATGTTTGGAAGCCGAAATAGTATCACAAATAAAGTAAGCAAAGAAGAGAGAAGAAATTCTAACAAGTCATCTTAAGGAAATATTTGAAGACTTAAACAATCTTGAAGTGGAATTTATTCAACAATAAAGAAGACTTGAAGAAGAAATCATCACCTTGAAGACACAACTTGAAGAAGCAAAGAGAATGAAGAAGTAATGAAGATCCAGATGATGAAGAAAGAAGAATATTGTGAGAAGCTTGAAGAAGAAGTTTTCACATCAAGAGTTAAATTTGTCAAGCTCAGCAAGAATGTTGAAGAGAGAGGAAGCTCCACACCATCAATAGAGAAAGTTGAAGAGAAATGCTACATGTTACTAGAAAGGAAGAATGAAGAGAAGGCTAAGAATTATGTGTAAATCATCAGAGGCACTATCAAGAAGGAAGAATGCAAGCCCTCGAAGAAGAACAGACCAGAAATGGAGAAAACTCAAGAAGAATATTACAGAAGAAACAGTTATCAAGAGAAAACCCTTCACTTTCAGGCATCAAAGATGCTTCAATCATTATGAAGGAAACAATAGAAGAGAAGATCATGATCAGTCAAGGCATGAATTAAGAATGACTACATCACAAAGAAGATCATTCTCTCCCAGGTATCAAAGTTTATTTTATGGTTATTGTTTTACTTGTAATAACTTTGGACATAAAGTTGTATATTGCAGAGCATATGGAAGAAATGGTCAAGCAAGAAATGTTTGTGTGGCTTCATACAATGTTAAATGTCACAAATGTGATAATTGTGGACACAAAGCTCATGATTGTAGAATCATTATGGATACTTCCATGAAATAAAACTCTAATATAATATGCAAGAATGTTTGGAAAAGAAAGCAAGAACATGTGAATGAAGAACACCCATAATTCATACTCGTGGGATTTGCAGTAGTATGAGATCATGATAAATCTACAGGAAAAAAGGGAGATGTCAGAATTTGGGAAGATGATGAAGAGGAAGATGTCAGAATTTAGGAAGATGATGAATCCATAGATGAAGAGGAATATTACTCCACATTACGGTGGCTTCCTCCACCTTTTTTAGCCATCTGGCTTGGAGACTCCCAATAAATATGAATATTGAAGAGGGGGAGTCTAAGCAACATCTCTACAGATCAGAGAAATATATTTTGAGAAAGTGTTTGCAAATTTTGGGAAGGAAGTGAAAGGCACAACAAGACAGGAGAAGAGAAACCATCAGCAAGAAAGATATCGTCAGAGGGAAATTGTTGAACGATGTGGGCATTGATGTCTGAGCAGTAAACATAACAAGCCATAAAGATTTGAAGTCAAGTAAATTTGAATGATTTTTAGATATGTCAGTGAATTACAAGAGGAAGAACCAATGGACAAGAAGCATCGGAAGAGAGGAAACGAAGCAAGTACAAGAAGCCCCACATTGATCTACACAACATCTTGTAGAGAATTCAAGGGGAGATCAATCGTCAAAGAAAGAGATATGGAAATAAAGAAACATGAAGAAATGGGGATACATACGGATAGGTGAGTTACCCTTTTTTCCCATGATGGCAAAGTGGGTGAAAGAGAAAAATTATAAGCATGAAGACAGGGGGAGCATCCCCAAGGGGAGATACCCTTTTCCATTGATGTCAAAGGGGGAGAGAAACAGCATAAGATATAGATGAAGAGTGATGGTCACAGGGGGAGTATGAGTGTTTCCATCAATGCCAAAGGGTGATATTGTTGGAAAATTGGTTGTCATTGATGTCAACCCTAGAAGAAGCCCCGAAGCAAGTTTGGAAGAATATAAAAGTAATGGGTTTAATTGAATAAGTCTCCAAAGTGGTCCCCTTATGGAGTAGTTTTAAGCATGGCCCTCACAGGAAGACACTTTGAATAAGTCTACAAGAATCCCTAGAAATATGGCTAAGTGGTTAAGTGGTTGAGAAGTCCCATAGTTGTGGTCATGAAGCCTGAGGTTGTTTGGGGAAAAAGAGGATGAAGGACAGTGAAATTGCATGTAACAAACTCATACATGGATAATCATCACCATGTCATTTACAATGGTAGGTGGTACGCCACATGGTTCCTCATGGTTGAGTATATATGCCCTCTTGAAGTTGAAAGCCCCAAAGAATGGTTGAGAAGCCTCTAAACAGTTGCAACAAGAAGTTACAAGTCATTAATAAAAGGGTAAAATGGCTATAAGAAGAAAGTATAGGTCGTCCCTAAAGTTAAGGAAGGAAGTCACTTGGAAAATTATAAATACACCTCAAGGAGATTCTTATTTGGATATACACAAGTTTAATGAATATCTTCTAAGTGAGCAAGTGATCTATTGGCAAATTTGAGATGGTGAATCTAAGGCAACGAAGGAGTGCAGAGGAGAAAGTTTCATGATTGCAGGTGTGCAAAGGGTTTTCTGAAAAAACCCTAATTTAGCTGACCCCCGTGAGTCAGGATACAGGTGTCCCGCAAGGCACCCCCACACATTGTACGAAACTCATCATGCGAGGCCCCGCCAGTTGACTGGCTTCTCACCAGCAGGGCTGAGGGAAATTTGAGAGAGATGTGTGTACCAGGTTGTTCAGGTTGAGGAAGGTTAGTGGGTCTGTAATCTAATGCACCAAGTCTGTTATAGGATTAAAGGTATGTCTATATGCATGTTTTAAGGGTTATGCTTGATGAAGTTGTGGTATATGCTTGAGGCATGTCTTGGTAATGTTGGTACATTGTTAGAGGCACATATTTGCAGTGATGTTGGCACATGTGTGAGGCATATACTTGGTATATTATCTTGGTTGTTATGGAATATGTATGAGGCACATTCCTTGGTAGTTGGTTGAAACTCATCATTAATGTTATGGTACATTCTTGAGGTATGTCTTGGTGATGGTGGTACATGTTGAGACACATCTTGGCATATATTATGGTACATGATGTATGGAATGATTGAGACATATCATGAGTGATATGGTATATGGTTGAGGAACATCTCATGGTTCATGGTTTATGGCATATATTTTGGTTTGAGGAGCATCTTGGATATTGGGCACATGGTTTGAGATATACTTTGGTACATGGTTGATGCATGATATGGTACATTGTTGATGCATGATATGGTATAGGTTTTGGTACATGGTTGATGCATAGAATTGATGTTTTGGTACATGGTTGAGACACATATCTTGTTGATGGTATGATACATGTTGAGGCACTTCTCGGTGATCTTGGTACATGCTTGGTATGTATTTGGCACATGACTAAAGGCATGTTTTGGTGATGTTGGGCGTATTGTTAAGATATTCTCTTGGCATATGATCTATGTGAGTGGGTCTAGTTTCGTTGATGTTGAGTATCAATGACAGTGACAGGTTGGTCAGTGTCATATTAACAATGCAAGGTTGATGATGGTATATCAGTGATAGATTGACAGTGACAAATTGATGTATCAGTGACAATGGCAGTGACAGTATGAGTGGTAGTGACAGGTTGAGTCTACACTTATATTTCAGGGTGGCAAGACTAGGCAAAGAAAGGGGTTTGTAGCCTCCTTTCGGTTGGTGTCTGAGAACACAAGGAGTTGGACCTTCCTTCATGTTGGAGCCTGTAAATCAGGGGGTCATAGACTCCTTCTCGTTGGAGCCAGAGAACACAGGAAGTTGGATATTCCTTCAGGTTGGAGCCTATAAACTAGGGGGTTGGAAGCTCCTTTCAGTTGTAGCTAGAGAATTCATGGAGTTGTATCTTCCTTCAAGTTGGATCCTGTAAATAGGGGGTTGGAGCCTCCTTCCATTTGGTGCTAGAGAATTTGGAAGTTGGTGCTTCCTATGAATGTATCTTTAATATATAAGAAAGAATTATGTGGTTTTCTCCCATTTGTGTTTCCATGTAAATTCTGGTGCAGTGTATATGTGGTTATTTGTTATGCATTGTTGATTGATACTTCCTATGATATATTGAAGGAAAATGATATATTGTTGATGAATTTAATATTCACATGTTCTGATTAAGAAATGGTAAAAATTGCTCAATGTTGATTCACCCCCCCTCTTAGTATTCCAACAGTTAACCCACTATCGATCACGAGGAGGCATGCCATTGATCATTGCAATATCTATGGTACTAGTTGGATTTTAGATCCCTCTCCTAGATAATTTTTTGAAGTCGATAGGAAGATATTTGTCAAAGGAGGTCCTTGATGTATCCCCCATCAATTGACACAAAACATACACCGAGAGATTATGTGAAGAGAGAGTATCACTAAGTACAACTGACACAAGGATGGTTGACTCGGAAAGTCAACAAAATAGAAGATGGTCAACTCAAGCTTAAACTTCCCTTGAACATATAGCATGACACAATGGTGACTTGGAAGCAAGACACAAGAGTTGGACGAATATAGTGTGACAATGTAGGAGGCATCGAATCACTCTCTATGATGACTAGAAGAGTAACCATCAAGAGGAGTACCTCTAACTCATATTACCGAGACGGTTCCTAGGAAATATAAAACCCAAGTGAATGATGAGGACTCAAACATGTTCCATGTTCAAGGGGGACTCCATTAACACTACCATTTTAAGAATAGACCAGTGATGAAATACCCCACTATTTTGTTTTTTGTATTTTTGTCTCCTTCATGGTTTAATGAGCATGAAATAAAGACACAAGCATGATCTGTCTCCTTCATGGTTTAATGAGCACGAAATAATGATGCAAGTAAGCTCGGTACCTTTTTTGTGTCCTTTTACAAGTCTGAAAAATAGATAAAAGCATACTTGGAGGAGAGAACGAGTGGCTTAACATCATGCTCCTATGTTCCAAGTGCATGGAACTGACCTAATAAATGAGAAATGCAAATGGTACTGGAAAGTGAGTTCCACTCTTAGCAGTTGTCCTCTCCCTAGGTAGGTGAGTGCAAAACGGAGGCCAAATAATGCAAGAGGTGGATGGTCAAGGATACTGCATAGTGGTAAGCGGGATATGGGCCAACATCAATGCAACGATGGGAGGAATTTCGCGAGAAAAAAATTCACAAGCGACCATTAAGAAACATAAAAATGTTTTCAGGAACCCCCATTGGATGTAGCCAGAATATAGATGAAGAGAGGAGAAAGATGCTCAATCTTCAAGTCATGGTAGGCTAAAAGAGGGCTCACGGGTGTTGAA
>SNQJ01S0020907.1:5938-21534 GCA_010110895.2 Picea sitchensis
CTTTTGTTGATTGATTTATTGTGTCAACTTCTGTCCAGGGTGAACGTGTCTGAGTTTCACCCGTTACATCTCTCCAGGGTGAACGTGTCTGAGTTTCACCTATTACATCTCTTCAGGGTGACCGTGGAAAGGCACCCGCAATGCCTTGCCGGGTAAATGTTAAATACAGTAACAGCTTATGACTACAACAACTAAATTTCTGAAATTTCATTATTTGTTTTTCTGATATTACTTCAATATTTCATTTTTTAAATGTTATAGGTGAATTTCATAACTTTTGTTGATTGATTTATTGTGTCAACTTATGTCAAGGGTGAACGTGTCCGAGTTTCACCCGTTACATCTCTCCAGGGTGACCGTGGAAAGCCACCCGTAGTGCCTAACGAGGTAAATGTTAAATAGAATACCAACTTATGACTACAACAACTAAATTCCTGAAATTTTGTTATTATTTTTCTGATATTACTGTAATATTTCATTTTTTTAATGTTAGAGGTGAATTTCATAACTTTTGTTGATTGATTTATTTTGTAAACATCGGTCTAGGCTCCCACAGAGGATATTGATGAGGACGAAATATATTATTCGACAAACCCAATGACAACTGTAACGAAGGCCTTGAAGAATGCTAACACGAAATATCTAGGTTTGATTAGCAAAAGACCCCTGACACAAAAGGACAATGAAAGAATTGTAGAGATACAAACTACAATAACTAATTATGGGGTAAGTGGCATCTTTAAATATTTTTATTAGCTATGACAATTTCATATACGTATTTTAGATTTGTATTTTATATATGATCTGATAAAGACAAGTTTTTTGTTTGTAGGATTTTTTAAACAACATGTGTGGGGAACCTCTAGATCCTACAACTGTTATAGGTAGCAGTGAGGGTCCAATGCAAAAAAAAGGTCGACATAGCAAAGTGCAAGTGAGGATTTTTTAGCCTCCTAAGGTTCCCCTCGAATCCATTGATGAGTAGGTTGATTTCGACTGGCATGACATGTCGAAGCAGGATGAGTCAGAGCCTGGAAATCCACATGATGACTCCAGAGAGGAACATAGTGTAGGTGCACATGATACTATTCTGCATGGAGAAGAATGAATTAAAAGCATCAAATCACTAGATGTCACCTTTCTAGTGGATTACGCATGTGTTCCGATAAAGATTCAAAAGATTGCAGGTAATTGTCCCATTAATTGATTCATTTTTTTAATGAAATTGAAATGGACCTTTGTTGAGATTATTAATTGATTAATGGACAACATGTTACTGCATCAAACAATGTTTTCTATAGAAACTTACATGACAAAGCATTAGATTTGTTTGGCCCCACCATTCGTACACAGTGGAATGGCCAAGATAGAAAAAAGAAAGATGATTTAATAGATCACATGGTGAACTTGTTCGACAAAACTTTCAACAAGAAAGTGGTTACAAATGTAGCCAACGAGAATTTAAAATACACCAGGGCCCAGTATAGGGATAAATTGCAAATAGACCTAAAGCACGAGTGCCCTCCCATAGTTTCCGAGAAAGAGTGGAAGGTGCTAATAGAGGATGCAAAGGAGAACTTGTTTAATAAAAAAGGACAACAACCATGAGATATTCAAGCAAGGTACAACACATGTCATATTATCAGTGAAATATGAGCATTTATGTTTTTCTTTCCTGTTTTAAGTAACAATTCCGATATCTATTTTTTTTCAAAAATTCCATATGTAGGCTACCAGACACATCCAAAGAAACAAATGCCAAAGTGAAAAAACATGGCCAACATAAACTATGCCAGGGTGGATACGGAAAACTCAAAGCCTAAATAGTAAGATTTAAATGATTAACTATGGTTAATATTTATTTAATAGTAGGGAAAAAATATATGTTTTTGTTATTGGTATTTTTAATGGTGTTATGCATTGCAATTAAATATGTTTGACATTGCTTGCACCGAGGAGGACATGAAGCTTGGTTACAAGCATGGTTTTAAAAATGTCATTAAATATAGAAAGATCTTGGGCCATACTCCTATCTCCCCAGCCACAGGTAAATCAAATGAATAAGGAAACTACAGTAGAATGCTTGTAAAGTATTTTCATATTTTATTATATCACCCTAAACTAAGTATTTATGTTTTTTTTCAAGCAACAGTTCTACTGCAGTAGTGAATCAAGCGATATTCAGTAAATACCACGTCATACAAGGGTCCACATGTCCAGTGATAGTGTATTGCAAAGTACCCATTCCATTATTTATGCTTTAGAATTAGAAATATTTACTGTGATTGTAGATATTTATTTCCTGACTTATACTTATATATTATCTTCTCAAAATTGAAGAGCATGAAGCTTAGGAGGGTGAAATGCGAGAGCAACCAAGTGGACAGGAAATTAATGCACCAACTGTCCCAACTACAGAGACAGGTACATAACAATATGGTAATGTTAATCAAAACAATGAATTAGTTATTTCAATTATATTTCAACATATTGATATGATCATTTTCGTTATTCCAGTTCACATCCTTGAACATATGCCATCTAACCCTTCTCAATGACGTACCAGAAGTATGGTACCTAAATGCACACAAACAATAGAAGGAAAGGGCACACAAAATACAATGTCATTGGATGATGATGATATGCCAATTGTCAGTTTTATGAATGTAAAAAAATGTAAATCAAAGAAAAATTAGATGTTTAAATTCATGATCTATTTTTGGATCTTTATCGATGTTTATATGTTCATATGTTCTGATGACTATCCTAGTTATGCATTAATGTATATATGTTTTCTATATAGAGAAAATCATTTGTTGGGTATGGGAAATTGAGAGCGATGTGAGGGGGGGGAGGGCCCATATGAGCTTCCACTTTCATGTGTTAGCCCTGTTTAGTAGATAATAACCTATTCTCAAAAAAAAGACAAGATCATTAAGGTATGTGACAACTTAATTTTTTTCTAGAGTATTTTACATAACTAAATGCATGCTTATTTTCTTATTATATAAATCACTTTAGAAGAATACTTCAATGTTGCAGGATACTTCAATGCCTATACTTCAAAATGTTGCAGGATACTTCAATGCCTAAACTATGATGTACAATTCCTTATCTTATTTGGGGTATATTATGATTGTACCAAAAAAAGTTTCAAGTGTTATGTTATCCAATTCCTTCTTTGTATCAAAGGTTCTTGCCGTTATGTATCATGCAAAATTTGCTTTGATTTTAAATGAAATTGCAAGTTTCATTAGATTTAATATTGATGCATTACAATTCTTTCATGTCAAAGCTTGAGTTACTTGGTTTTCAATTGCAATGAATTGAAAGGTTATCTTTCCTTTTATAATGTGCATTGAAGAGACATTTCATTCCTAAATAATTTGCTAACCCCATGAATTACCTTGGATCAATTAGATTATCTTGGATCAACCAATTTACAATGAATTTTATATTTATTAGGTCAATACAAAATTCACATCCTCTAACTTCAAAATCCATACAAAACAATAATTGTTTTCAAAGCTCATATTTCTTCATGTTGGCTTCCAATTAATTGTGGGTTAATATGGCATTACCATATTACAATGTAATATGGTAACACCATATTACCAATGTAATATGGTAATGCCATATTAAAATGTAATATGGTATACCCTATTACAATGTAATATGGTAATACCATATCTCGTGTAATTTTTTTTTTTTAAACTTAATTCCATCGTCACAATATCAATGATAGTTCGTAAAAAAAAATTTGCATTTTGACCACTGTGGAAATAGTGACAAACTTTCGTCGCACATACAATATCTTCGTTGTAAATTTGGTCTTGATGAATCAATGTCATCGCTATTTCCATGGGTATTCGTTGCAAGTTGCCACTATTTTTCGTTGCATATACAACATCTGTGTCATAATTTTTTGACTTGTAATAAATTTTCGTCGCAATTGTGATGAAATTTCGTCGTAATTTCCACGGTTGTTCATTGTAATTGCGGCACGGTTTCGTCGTAATTACGATGATGCAAAGGGTTAATCGAACCTGAAGGTGGTGACACATGGAGAGATAATTTTGTCGATGTTTCCACGCACACCTGGATCGTCGATAGAGCGATGAAATTATTACAATGAAAAAAAAACTCGTCTTTCATGGAAATTACGACAGATAAGTGTGGCAATATCAACAAAAAACCATTGCAAATTTGGTCATATGTACTGGTGCTTCCTATTTCATTTGAACATCTAAATTTGATTTTATGAGAGATGATTCATCAAATATTACATCTCTATTAATGGTGATCTTGTGGGCATTAGGATCTCACAACCTGTACCCCTTAATACCATCGCCATATCCAAGAAAGATAATACTTTTTTTATTTTGGATCTAATTTAGAGCATTGATGTTTCAGAATTAGAGCATAGGCATCACAACCAAAAAATTTAAGATTAGAATAATTGTTGTTGATGGTGATCGATTCACCAGATAACAAGTTGTAGTTACTGCTTCTGCCCATAATTCCTGCTGCAAGTTGGAATTACTCAGCATACTCCTTGCTCTCTCTAGAAGATTCCTATTCATGTGTTCAACAACTCCATTCTGTTGAGGAGTATAGGCAGTGGTTTTATGCCTATCTATCCCAAATTCATTGAAATAATTCTCAAACTCCATTGACATAAATTCACCACCATTATCAGTTCTTAAACATTTAATGGATCTACTAGTGCTCTTTTCCACTAAAGCTCCAAACTGCTTGAAAACTGTAAATACATCAACCTTACTATTTAACATATAGATACACACCTTCCTACATAAATCATCTATAAAAGTTAATAAATATGATGATCCTCCATATGAAATAGTAGGGGATGGTCCCCAAACATCAGAATGATTATAATCAAGGATTCCTTTACTGTTGTGTCTTCCAGTTTTAAATCTTTACCTATTCTGTTTTCCATAAATACAGTGCTCACATAAATCTAACTTTAAAGACTTTAGACTCGGAAGTAACTTGCAATCAGTTAATACCTTTAATCCTTGTTTGCTCATATGGCCCAACTGTTGATGCCAAAGTCGAAAATAATCATAGTCGTTCTCAGATACCACTATCGCATGATCTGATTTAGTTCTTCCTTCTAATAGAAACATGTTACCAACCTTCTTTGCTTTCATAACCAGTAGAATTCCTTTGTAGACCTTCATAATTACACCTTGAAAAATAATCTTGTAACCTCTTATGTCTAAGACTCCCAAAGAGATTAGGTTCTTCCTAAGCTCAGGTACATGTCTTATATCCGTTAGTATATTAACAGTTGCATCAAACATCCTAATTCGAATACTACCAATTCCCACAACTTTAGATGAAATATCATTTCCCATGTAAACTACTCCATCATCTATAGACTGGTAAGTAATAAACCTGTGTCTATGAAGACACATGTGGTTTGAAGCACCAGAATATAATAACCATTGTTGATCATGACGTGATCCAATACTAATTGATAAAACTTCATCAGTCATACCTGAACCTATTTCAATTGCATTTGCTTCCTTCGTCTCTTTTGGAGGGTGTTCTTTGTAGGCTTGTTGTCGTTTCCAACAGTCCTTCTTTAGGTGTAAATATTTTCGAAAAAACCAACACTTAAGCTTTCTCTTTCTACCCTTCGACTTTGACTAAGAGAAATTCCCCTGACCATGTCCTCTTTATTTAAGTCTACCTCTCACCACCATCACCTCAGATGTAGAAGTTTCTAGATTGGATTTCTTCCTTGTTTCCTCAGATATTAAAGCTCCAACAATATCATAAAATTCAATGCTTTTTGTTGAACTGAAACTAATAGAGCTAACAAAATGATCCCATGATGTGGGCAAAGAACACAGTAATGTAATTGCCTTATCTTCGGATTCGAATTTCACTCCCATGCTAGTCAACTCAACTAAGAGAGTATTAAAAGTATTTAGATGATTAGATATATTTGTACCTTCCTTCATGCGCAAACAATACAATTGTCTTTTCAGAAAGATCATGTTTGTCATGGATTTCATCATGTATAGGATTTCCATATTTGACCACAAACCGATTGTTGTCTTCTTTGAGACAATGTTGAACAATACATTGTCATCCAAACAAGCGTATGGCACTCAGTTCTCTCGCATCTATCTCATCCCAGTCATCATCTGTTATGGTCGCAGGTTTCTTTGCTTTTCCTAAAAGCACCTTCACCACGCCTTATTGCACGAGAAAATCATGCATCTTAACTTTCCAGATCTCAAAATTGTTCTTGCCATTAAATTTGTCAATTTCAAACTTAGTACTTTGTGTTTTTTCCATTAGAGGAAACATAAAGAACAAACACCATTGATTATAATAACCAAAGCTTTATATGAGAAATAAACTTATGTTATGTTTACAAATTTCAACCTAAAAACTTAATAGTGAAAAGGTTTTTCAAAAAATATTTAAAAAATAATATTTTATTCCTCAATAAAATATTGGATACCTTTTACCAAATCGAAGGAAATTCAAACATTAAAAAAAATTATATATTTTAATATCCCTTTATGCATAGTATTCTTACCATACCATTTTTGAATGTTTTAAACATTCACCTCAGAAACCCTGCAACTTTAAATAACAAAGTTAACCTTTCCTTTCATAATTTAAACTTTTTCAACATACGTTAACTTCTTTAAAACATACGCTGCCCTCATAAAAATTTAAAGTGGTCGTACCTCTCGATGTGAGTGGCCTGGGTGCTTCAAAGGGTTGCCACACCTCACGGCATAGATGTGGAAAAATTACCTTAGCAACACCTCCCGTTATAGTTGGCCTGCGGAAATTTGGATATTTACTAGCGTATGAAGTGTGTACTAGGGGTCGTCATGATCTTCGAGAAGAGATACCTACGGAAATTTGGAGATTGATGTGCCTTCTCAGCTCGTGTTCAATCACCACTGATTTATTAATCATATTTCGCCACCTCTTTGATGATAGATGTTTGTTTTTCTTTTAATTCAAAAACTTGATATTTACTGGAATCATAATTCAATCACAGAATTAAAACACAGAGATTTAACGTGGCTCACCTAAAAGTTGGGTTAAGTCCAACAAGCATAAGTATCGATTGTCTTATTATTAAAATCAAATAGATTAGAGTAGGCTCACCGTCCTCTTACACTCTTCATTCTTACACCATTTCCTCAATTCCCCTTTATGCCTGTACAAGCTTACATCAATAATAAATAGAATTAGATTAGTTACATAACTAATTCTAAACTTACGAGTTTAGTTACATAACTAATTCTAAACTTGCGAGTTTATCGCAAATTGACATATTAATTAACAGTAGGAAGAGAAAGGCCTAACGAGCTCTTAAATATTCCTTTCTGACCAGATCTGAATCACATATTCTGAAAGACGGTTACAAGTACTGGAAGAAATTTGTGAAGAACAATGCCAATCCAAGGTGCTTATGTTATACGACGTTTATGTGATGTTAAGAAAACAATGGAACGTGATGTGCATGATAAGGTAATAGTTATATACTTATATATTGCCACACTTATTGGAGCGTGACGCGCATGATTAAACTTTAAACAGAGTGTGTGTGTGTGTATATATATATATATATGTTTTTCAAAATGTTAAACAGAATCGAGTATGTATATCAATGAACGAACAGAGAGATTATATATATATATATATATATATATATATATATATATATTGTTTTCAAATCTTAATTAGATTCAAATATACACATCAACGAATGAACAGAGTCAACATATATATGCCTAAGTGTATTCCAACCCTTAGAAATGAAACACAGAGTCGATTAGGTAACAATGCATGAACAGAGTTATATTCACATATTTCTATGATTCAAACTGAACAGAGTCGAACATGTGTCAGTGCATGAACAAAACCATTACATGCTCACATAAGTTCAAACTTTAAACAAAACTGAATATTTAACAATGAGCGAACAGTACTAAAATATGCTTTTATTTCCATTTTGTAAATTTCAATCAAGGGGTTGAAACATAGGGGAGTGAAACATAATCCAGGGAGTAGGACTATCCTAAATGGGACGATTTATTCATGCTAGCATTCTACTACACGGAAGCGAATCAATAACTTCGTCGATACATCATTAACATAGACACTTCCTACTTATCTTATGTGCAAAAAGAATACAAAAAATTCAGGACTGTTGCATTTTCCATTATATAATAACTAGCAAACAATTGCTTCAGTTTTTGTTAGAAAGTTTTCCAAGAAAAGTCCAATTAGACAGTTTCGATAACATAAGACTACATAGGTTGTCATCAACAAGATCCAACAATAATCGCCAGTATGACTAGTAAATTGTTCTGAATACAATGAATCACAGGGCTAATGTACAAAGCGTCGTAGATAAGTTTATTTTTCCCAAAATATTCATCACAACAGAAGCACTACGAACATAATCGAGACTTCCATGCTTATTATTTTTAAGGAGGGATTTGAGAGCCATTTTTATGGAACCCGAGTACCTTTGCCATGTTGAACCGAAGTCAGTACCTGTGTCGAGGAGCGAACATCCCTACACTTGGCCATCACAGGAAAGTTTTAGAAAAATATTAAACTTCAAATTATAAAATTGAATAGTTGAGGTCCACAGGGATGTCAGACTGCTTAACTTAAAAACGCTGTGAGCTTAAGTGGTTGTTCCTGGTTTGTAATCGTGACCCTGGCCGGGGAAAGTGATGCCTGGAACTTCTGGTTGGTACCTCGTAACAAAACAAAGTCCCACCATTAATAAAATGATACCCCTTTTCACGTAGAGCTTTAAACAAAAAAAAGAGGGCTAACAGAGAAAGTAACACTGTGAACTCAAGAAGATCAATCTTACATAAGTAGAACTTTGTACGAATAGATATGAAGAATATTAGAAATGACATTATACATATATATATATACGAACAGTCAACTTGCAAGGAAAGTATCCCAGAAATAATTTACCAGCAGGCCATCACTATACTATAAATAGAATTCATCAAATACAGAGGAGGACAGTTACGGTAGACCCTTGTATCTCTCTGCGATGAATGAGTGAACCCTTTCGGTGCTACATAGATTTACCTCCAAAACAGTTTCCATTCTCAGAGTTAAGTAAAAGAGTCGGTCGAAAACCCACGGGACACAAACAGAGGGCGCATGGCCATGGTGGTATAAAGAAAGTACCCTCAGTGTTAACCTCTACCCCGATCTAAACTAGAATGATGGGAGAGATCACATAAACTCTGACTATATTACAGAAAGTAAAAAGTATCTTAAACACACTCATGAACCTTGTGTTTCCTTTTCAAAAACTTAGGATTTGATAGTTCCATAGGGTCTTAACAGGTATACGGAGGTTGTTGTTGACTTCAACAATGAGGATCACAGAGGCGGAAACCCTTTCCTATGCAACAATGCTTAGTACAGAACCTCCTCTATGAAAACACAAGAACAAGAATGAGAATGCAAAAACCCTAGAGGGACGATCACCACCCTTAACCATTCACATGTACAAGCCATGTGCTAGGGCTTGGATGGTGCATCAGGATTGGGAAAAACATGGGGATGAGGCGTCGGGATGAGGCCAATTAATTCCAGGTCAGAGTCTTAGCTTCCCCTGATAGATGCACCTACCTTCCTTAAATGTAGAAAATACATAGTTTAAACAATAGTATAACCATGACTGTCCAGTGTACATGATCGATCATTGCACCTCCACTCTCTGAAGTGCTCCTCTCGTTACACCAACAAAATGAGCAGGGTAGTTAGTTAGTTACGCAGTGATCTAAGTGGGGCGAGTCGGGAAACTGTTCGTTATGGTGGAAGACACCAATCGTATCGTAAAAAAAACGTAACATCAAAGAGAAGTGCTTTGTTACCCACCCTTAATTTCACCTTTAATAACTGTAGTCATCCCGATACGCCCTTGGTCCTAATGTCGACTCAACTAGGTAAGGATATAGGTAATTAATGTCAGGGTTATAACATGGTGTGTGCAAAGACCACTCCAACCCGACTCCCTTAATTAGGAAAGTGGAAATACAATCCTTGCATATGGGCAAGTAAATCTAAGTATCAACATTTATATAGCATGGTATAGGGGTTTAGGAAAAGGCCTATTTTTCATTGAAACTTCTCGTTGTGTTAAAATAATATGTCAAAGGGTCACTCCAAGACAAAAGGATATGTAATCACCCATCTTATGAAAGGATAATGTCCCTAGGAATTTTTTTTTTTATGATAAATTTGAGGTTTATTACATAAGCATGATGTGGGAGACTTGTGAATGAAATTCTTGTTTTCTTTAGTTTAAAATGACTATTTACCCCAATGGAATCATTACTAGAGGTCTCACATCTTCCGACTCTGTATGTTTGTATGTGTTTGTTTTCGACTGGTTGCATCTTCCGCAAGGATTGCATTACTCTGTGATTTATGAGAATGCGAAGCGATTTAATAAAAAATGCTTTGTTTCCTTTCTGCACACATCATATATAAGATATGTAGTAACAAGTTGTCTATCTATTTCCTGTAGTATTATCCTAGCATGATTATATCATCCAAGTAATAGGGTTATATTACGTTCATTCCCCTATGCTTCATCATTCTCGTCTGTATAAAAGGATTCTGTTTACAGTTTGAAACGTTCATACACATATAATCGTTCTATTCGTGCATTGATATACATATTTGACTCTATTTAAAGTTTGATACATACAGGTGCATAGGGTAGTTATGTTCGTTCATTGACACATATTCGACTCTGTTTTAAGTTTGAAGGTATATGTGCATATGATAGCTCTATTCATTTGACTCTGTTTAAAGTTTGAAATATATATCTACACATATAATTAGCCCTATTCGTTCATTCGACTCTGTTAAAGTTTAAAACATGTATACGCATATAATGGCTATGTTCGTTCATTCGACTCTGTTAAAGTTGAAACATATATACGCGTATAATGACTCTGTTCATTCATTCGACTCTGTTAAAGTTTGAAACATATATAGACGCATATAATAGCTTTGTTCATTCATTTATTCCTGTTCGATTCTGTTTAAAATTTGATTCTGGAAAATCAATCTGCCTAAAAATCCTACCATCTATTCACTGAATTTTGAACAGTCTTTGTTTAGTTTCTTGCATGCATACCAGCATTAAGGATCTCATTATAAAAATAACCTATTCATTCCACAGAGGTAGAATACTAAATATTTAGGTAAAGAAAAGACTTACAGCAGTTACACGATCATTAAAAAAACCAGATACTAGAACTCTTCTGTATAATGACAACATGTACAATATATTCAATATAAAAATCATTCAGACAGATAGAGTTTAGAGTGCATATATGAACTAAGCTTGCAGAGAAAAAAAACCGAACAACCATGTTCCTCCCAATCGTAGAATCGGGTAGCCACGATTACATGTCCAATTCACCCCTTAGCCTGACCATTAGTCCATAAGGGCGAACTTAGAAAATCCCTCTACAACATTGTCCTTCAATTCAATCCCCTTTTTCCTTGCCTCACATCCTTACAGTGTTCATAACAACAAGTGAAAAAGAAAAATACCCTAAACAAACTTTTTCCCATCATACTTAGTTGCGTCCTACCTCCTTGCATATGCTTATTTGTAACTTGCCTAGGTCCTTTTTCCTTCTTTGGAATTTTTGCAGCTTCCTAAATCCTTGATTTTCAAGAGTTTCCAATGGACAAATCATTAATTTTCCACTTGTATAAATCAACCCAGGGGAAGTTCCAACATGTTCCCCACTCATGGCATCATGGTCAACTACTTTTAACATGGTTGTTCCATTTGTCTTCCTGCAATTAATATAAAATATTTTTTTTTCAAACAAGTGTCATTGTCAAATATTTAGTTGGGTCAAATCAGAGTCCTGCCCAATAGTCATAATAATTTATTACAATTAACAAATTCGAAATTTGGAATTGCCATAAATGGCAAATTTTTTCCAAACTCAAATTTACCAAAAATGGAATAATATTCCAGAAATTTAAATTTCCAAATTATTTTATTTTGGGGTATGTTACATGGCCTTAGGAATAATAACGTGATAAGAAATTTTTAAAATAATTTCCCTAATAAAATATCGCCTAGCACGAAAATGAAGGTCTAGGTCTAATCTTTGTCGGTGGTAAAATTTTACCTTTTAAAAATAATAATAATAAAAATAAAATTATAAAAATAAAATAAAGTAAATAATAAGGGTAATCTTCATTAAGCTTGTGACAAGAAGGGGTAAGCAATTAAAGTGTTTTATAAAAATCTTTTTGGATAAAAACTTAAAAAGGGGAATGATTGTTTTATTTTTATGCTAATTAAAAATTTAATTCATTAAAAAAAAGGGGAAGAAGGGTAAGTTTGTGCACATGCCTTTTTGAGTTTAATTTAAAAATGAAAAAGGGAAAATCTAAAATAGTTAAGAAACTAGGGAAAACGTAAACCTTAAAAGAAAGGGGAACACTAGAAAAAAGCATTTACTCTCACTTAGTAAGGTATCTACCATTTAAGAACCTTCTATTTTAAACTGAACTAGCAAATTAATAATGGGGAAAGTCATTAAAACCTGTAAGGGAATTTGGGGACACCTAGGAGCGATTCTAGGAGTGACTCTAGGTGGGTGAGGGAAATAAGGGTAATTAATTAATTAAAGAAATTAGTTTTTGGAGGAATGAAGGGGATGGGTGACACATGTACAGGGATGAATTTTTATGAATTAATTTATTAAACATTAAATAAAATGGGATTTGGGAAAGTAAGGGAATCATAAACTCTATATAATGGAGGGAGGAAAATGATGAGGGATCTTTTCTGTTTGCGTAACGTTACGCTGCAGAAATCTTTACCTGACTGACTTAGCTTGTGAGATTTTGGATACCCATATCGGTGAGGTGTGGTAGGGTAAAATCATGAATATGGGTAACACTTTCGTGACAATCGGGTCTCAAAAATTCTTAGCGACAATTTTTCGGTCGAAAAAATGTTGCTAGGAATTTTTTCGGTCGAAAAACCTTTCAGCTGAAAATTTGCATGTTAAATTGAATGACACCCTGACGATGCACTCGAAATTCATGTACAATGTTTTTTGGATGAATTATTTCCCTGTGGTAAGAATATTTAGGCCGAAACATTTATTTTTAATGGATTCCATTAAAATCTAGGTTTCGACCGAAAGATTTTTTTCAGCCAAAAACATGAAATTGGGACTGAAAACAAAAACCAGAGAATTACCCCAAGCTTACCTAAATTTCAAAGCTTGCAGACTGTAATGCCCATATCATTTTAAGCATTAATTTACTTTCATAACAAATCCTTCAGTAAACGGAGATAACAATTTCACAGCATATATTTATTTTCTCAACAACAAATTTCGGCAATTTAGATTTATCACAGGTTAATAACTTTCTGGTAAAATGAGATAAATGTGCAACTTTGACAAATACATGGTACTGATGCTACTTTTTTCTGCCTTACTTCCTTTTCTCCTGCCGATACATGGATCAATCCTGCCACAAACAAGCAATTAACTGCCCAAAACTACTGTCCTCCCTGCCAACTAGGAAAACTACCTAGCTCCAGGATATCTACGGATATCCTGGCCCTCTGTGCCCAAAACCTTCAGCAAATCGGTGCCTCCCTTGATCAAAGCCACATTCCAGAACACTCTGTTCCTTGCTTACAGCAAGCCAACAGCCGACAAAATACCACAGGCTCACAGCCAGTATAGTAGTGTACAGAAAATTGCTTCTCACAGTAGATATCGTGGTGAAGAACTCTCTTCTCACCACAGAATACCATAGTTCATCGCAAAACATAGAGTCTAGAGGCCCTCTCCTCACCACAGAACAATAGTTCACAGCCAATTATCACAGTACGCAGAATCTCCCTGCTTCCGGCGAATACAGTGGTCCTGAGCTCACAGCCCCGTAGCATCCATCCCCGCCGAATGGCCTGCACATCCCCCTCTTCCCGTCCCTTATTCCTCCCTGCCGCCTCATGCAGTAACTCTACCACCAACCCCCTCCACGCGTCCTCCGACCTGCGTCCCCCAATAAATTTTAGTGGCTCAAGATTTATGGGCTCCCGCACCCTGCATACACAACCCTATGCATACGTAACTCTGTTCTTATCTCCATTCTTACTGACTGTCTTTTAAATTGGCTTATCAGATCATTGAATGCCGTCTGCAATCAATGTTATTTTATTAATTGTAATTCTTCCTTAATTAAATATTGCTTAATAATCTTTAATCATTTATCAGTTTAGGGGCGTTACATACACCTACCCTTCAAGAAACTTCGTCCTGAAGTTAGGGTATCAGATGGTACCAGGAAAAGAGCATGGTTCATACATTCACAGCAAGGAACTGATATTATCAGTAAGTAAGTCAAGCAGTTCATGCATACTAGTGTACAGGTACGAGGAATGCATGTGTAGCTAGTACATGCAAATCTCATGCATGTACTAATAATCAAACTCTCATTCTTTAATAATGTATGCAAGTATTCAATCCAGTCAGTAAGGCTAGTATTTTATAAAAGACCACAATCATTTTCTGTGTGAGAAATCCTTTTATTACAATTGTCCAGTTTAGTAATTTGTTTTAAACAGTTGTGTTTTGATTTCATAAAAGAATATTCATATATATACACATTTTTCTTCCATCAAATTCCACCGCACGACAGATCCCCATATGTCTCAACTATCTACTCATCCTTCCTTCCTAACCTACTTCTGTCTCCCATCCTATCCATCCTCTGTTAGACTATCTTGGAGTGCCAACTATATTGGCCCTAACTCCAAATAGAACCCGTAAGTGGAAGTTTCTCTATCTCGACCAAGATTCCCTAGCAGGCAACTGACAGTCCTCATCACACGTCTTGGGGAGCGTGCACCTGCACCATCCTCCCAGGACTTCAGGTTTCGGAGGATACACGGTGGGAAACACATCCACCCCTCCTAGCAGTACTAGGGTCAACACCCTATAATGGAGGATACACGGTGGGAAAAGCCTCCACCCCTCCTAGAAGTACTAGGGTCAACACCCTACAATGGAGGAAACACAGGGACACCGTGTTGCTGAAGGTTTTGTCATCGTTTAATCAGTTTTGGGCAGTGTTAGTACCAAAATCATAGCATAATCATGCACTAGTCCACATATCATAGAAAAGCATCCAAATCAATATAATTTCCCTCATATTTTTCATACCATAGTGTTTCTCAGTAGTGGTCCACATATCCACTTTCATCATCATTATCACTTGGCTATTTCATAGCCCATAACCTACAGATTAGTCTGCAACACAACTCATATATTTTTATGCATTATTATCATATAATTGCATACTTTCGTCATTTCAATTTGGGTATCCCCGTACCAATAAATTAACATCAAAGTTTTCCAATATGAACTAGATTTCACAATATCCCATAATTCATACTCTTTACTCATTCACAAGATTATCATTTACCAAAATAGATTTTATCGTATCCATCATCATTCTAATGGTATTTAAACATTCAACAA
>SNQJ01S0020907.1:23669-34540 GCA_010110895.2 Picea sitchensis
AAATATACACATCAACGAATGAACAGAGTGAACATATATATGCCTAAGTGTATTCCAACCCTTAGAAAAGAAACACAGAGTCGATTAGGTAACAATGCACGAAGAGAGTTATATTCACATATTTCTATGATTCAAATTGAACAGAGTCGAACATGCTCACATAAGTTCAAACTTTAAACAAAACCGAATATTTAACAATGAGCGAATAGTACTAAAATATGCCTTTATTTCCATTCTGTAAATTTCAATCAAGGGGTTGAAACATAGGGGAGTGAAACATAATCCAGGGAGTAGGACTATCCTAAACGGGACGATTTATTCATGCTAGCATTCTACTACAGGGAAGCGAATCAATAACTTCGCTGATACATCATTAACATAGATACTTCCTACTTATCTTATGCGCAAAAAGAATACAAAAAATTCAAGACTGTGGCATTTTCCATTATAGAATAACTAGCAAACAATTGCTTCAGTGTTTGTTAGAAAGTTTTCCAAGAAAAGTCCAATAAGACAGTTTCGATAACAGAAGACTACACAGGCTGTCATCAACAAGATCCAACAATAATGGCCAGTATGACTAGTAAATTTTTCCGAATATAATGAATCACAGGGCTAATGTACAAAGCGCCGTAGATAAGTTTTTTTTTCCCAAAATAGTCATCACAACAGAAACACTACGAAGATAATCGGGACTTCCATTCTTATTATTTCTAAGGAGCGATTTGAGAGCCATTTTTATGGAACCCGAGTACCTTTGTCATGTTGAACAGAAGTCGGTACCTGCGCAGAGGAGTGAACATCCCTGCACTCAGCCATCACAGGAAAGTTTTAGTAAAATATTAAACTTCAAATTATAAAATCGAATAGTTGAGGTCCATAGGGATGTCGGACTGCTTAACATAAAAACACCGCGACTTTCAGTGGTTGTTCCTGGTTTCTAATCGTGACCCTGTCTGGGGAAAGTGATGTCTAAAACTTCTGGTGGGTACCTCGTAACAAAACAAAGTCCCACCATTAATACAACGATACCCCTTTTCACACAGAGCTTTAAACAAAAAAAAGAGGGTTAACAGAGAAAGAAACACTGTGAACTCAAGAAGATCAATCTTACATAAATAGAAATTTGTACGAACAGATATGAAGAATATGAGAAATGACATTATATATATATATATATATATATATATATGAACAATGAACTTGCAAGGAAAGTATCCCAGAAATAATTTACCAGCAGGCCATCACTATACTATAAATAGAATGCATCAAATACAGAGGAGGACAATTACGGTAGACCCTTGTATCTCTCTACGATTAATGAGTGAACCCTTTCGGTGCTACATAGATTTGCCTCCGAAACAGTTGCCATTCTCAAAGTTAAGTAAAAGAGTCGGTCGAAAACCCACGGGACACAAACAGAGGGCGCATGGCCATGGTGGTATAAAGCAAGTACCCTCAGTGTTAACCTCTACCCCGATCTACACTAGAATGATCGGAGAGATCACATAAACTCTGACTCCTATTACAGAAAGTAAAAATTATCTTAAACACACTCATGAACCCTGTGTTTCCTTTTTAAAAACATAAGATTTGATAGTTCCATAGGGTCTTACCAGGTAGACGGAGGTTGTTGTTGACTTCACCAACGAGGATCGCAGAGGCGACAACCCTTTCCTATGCAACAATGCTCAGTACAGAACCTCCTCTATGAAAACACAAGAACAAGAATGAGAATGCCAAAACCCTAGAGGGATGATCACCACCCTTAACCATTCATATGTACAATCCATGTGCTAGGGCTTGGATGGTGCATCAGGATTGGGAAGAACAGGGGGATGAGGCGTCAGGTTGAGACCAATTAATTCCAGGTTAGAGTCTTAACTTCCCCTGATAGATGCACCTACCTTCCTTAAATGTAGAAAATACATAGTTTAAACAATAGTATAACCATGACTGTCGAGTGTACATGATCGTTCAATACACCTCCACTCTCTGAAGTGCTCCTCTCGTTACACCAACAAAACGAGAAGGGTAGTTAGTTAGTTATGCAATGATCTAAGCGGGTCAAGTCGGGAAACTGTTCGTTATGGTGGAAGACAGCAATCATATCGTAACCAAAACGTAACATCAAAGAGAAGTGATTTGTTACCCACTCTTAATTTCACCTTTAATAACTGTAGTCATCCTAATACGCCCTTGTTCCTAATGTCGACTCAGCTAGGTAAGGGTATATGTAATTAATGTCAGGGTTATAACATGGTGTGTGCAAAGTCCACTCCAGCCCGACTCCCTTAATTAGGAAAGTGGAGATACAATCATTGCGTATGGGCAAATAAATCTAAGTATCAACATTTATATAGCATGCTATAGGGGTTTAAGAAAAGGCCTATTTTTCATTGAAACTTCTCGTTGTGTTAAAATAATATGTCAAAGGGTCACTCCAAGCCAAAAGGATATGTAAGAACCCATCTTATGAAAGGATAATGTCCCTAGGAAAAAAAAAATTATGATAAATTTGAGGTTTATTACATACGCATGATGTGGGAGACTTGTGAATGAAATTCTTGTTTTCTTTAGTTTAAAATGACTATTTACCCCAATGGAATCATTACTAGAGGTCTCACATATTCTGATTGTGCATGTTCGTATGTGTTTTTTTTCGATTGGTTGCATCTTTAGCAAGGATTGCATTACTCTGTGATTTCTGAGAATGCGAAGCGATTTAATAAAAAATGTTTTGTTTCCTTTCTGCACATAGCATATATAAGATATGTAGTAACAAGTTGTCTATCTATTTCCTGTAGTATTATCCTAGCATGATTATATCATCCAAGTAATAGGGTGATCTTACGTTCGTTCCCCTATGCTTCATCGTTGTCGTCTGTATAAAAGGATTATGTTTACAGTTTGAAATGTTCATACGCATATAATCGTTCTGTTCGTGCATTGATATATATATTTGACTCTATTTAAAGTTTGAGGCATATAGGTGCATAGGGTAGTTATGCTCGTTCATTGACACATATTCGACTCTGTTTTAAGTTTGAAGGTATATGTGCATATGATAGCTCTGTTCATTCGACTCTGTTTAAAGTTTGAAATATATATCTATGCATATAATTAGCCCTATTTGTTCATTCGACTCTGTTAAAGTTTAAAACATATATATTCATATAATGGTTATGTTCGTTCATTCGACTCTATTAAAGTTGAAACATATATATGCATATAATGACTCTGTTCGTTCATTCGACTCTGTTAAAGTTTGAAACATATATAGATTCATATAATAGCTTTGTTCGTTCATTGATACCTGTTCGATTCTGTTTAAAATTTGATTCTGGAAAATCAATCTGCATAAAAATCCTATCGTCTATTCACTGAGTTTCGAACAGTCTTTGTTTAGGTTCTTGCATGCATACCAGCATTAAGGATCTCATTATAACAATAACCAATTCATTCCACAGAGGTAGAGTACTGAATATTTAGGTACAGAAAAGACTTACAGTAGTTACACGATCATTAAAAAAAACATATACTAGAACTCTTCCGTATAATGATAACATGTACAATATCTTCAATATAAAAATCATTCAGACAGATAGAGTTTAGAGTGCATATCTGAACTAGGCTTGCATAGAAAACAAAGGGAACAACCATGTTCCTCCCAATAGTAGAATCGAGCAGCCACGATTACTTGCCCGATTCACCCCCTAGCCTGACCATTAGTCCATAAGGGCGAACTTAGAAAATCCCTCTACAACATTGTCCTTCAATTCAGTCCCCTTTTTCCTTTCCTCAGAGCCTTCCAATGTTCATAACAGCAAGTGAAAAAGAAAAAGACCAAAAACAGACTTTTTCCCATCATACTTAGTTGTGTCGTGCCTCCTTGCATATGCTTATTTGCAACTTGCCTAGGTCCTTTTTCCTTCTTTGGAATATTCGCAGCTTCCTAAATCCATGATTTTTAGGGGCTGCCAATGGTCAAATCATTAATTTTCCACTTGTACAAATCAGCCCAGGGGTAGTTCCAATATGTTCCCCAATCATGGTGTCATGGTTAACTACTTTTAACATGGTTGTTCCATTTGTCTTCCTGCAATTAATATAAAATATTCTGTTTTCAAACAAGTGTCATTATCAAATATTTAGTTGGGTCAAATCAGAGTCCTGCCCAATAGTCATAATAATATATTACAATTAATAAATTCGAAATTCAAAAGTGCCATAAATGGCAAAATTTTTCCAAACTCGAATTTACCAAAAATGGAATAATTTCCCAAAAATTTAAATTTCCAAATTATTTTACTTTGGGGTATGTTACATGGCCTTAGGACTAATAATGTGATAAGAAATTTTTAAAATAATTTCCCTAATAAAATGTCGCTTAGCAAAAAAATGAAGGTCTAGGTCTAATCTTTGTTGGTGGTAAAATTTTACCTTTTAAAAAAAAATAATAATAATAATAAAAATTATAAAAATAAAAATAAAAATAAAATAAAGTAAATAATAAGGTTAATCTTCATTAATATTGTGACAAGAAGGGGGGTAAGCAATTAAAGTGTTTTATAAAAAAAATTTGGGATAAAAACTTAAAAAGGGGAATGATTGTTTTGTTTTTATGCTAATTAAAAATTTAATTCATTAAAAGAAAAGGGAAGAAGGGTAAGTTTGTGCACATTCTTTTTGAGTTTAATTAAAAAGGGAAAAAGAAAAAATCTAAAATAATTAAGAAACTAGGAAAAACATAAACCTTAAAAGAAAGGGGAACACTAGGAAAAATCATTTAATCCCACTTAGTAAGGTATCTACCATTTAAGAACCTTCTATTTTAAACTGAACTAGCAAATTAATAATGGGAAAAGTCATTAAAACCTGTAAGGGAATTTGGGGATACCTAGGAGTGATTCTAGGAGTGACTCTAGGTGGGTGAGAGAAATAAGGGTAATTAATTAATTAAAGAAATTAGTTTTTGGAGGAATGAGGGGGATGTGTGACACATGTATGGGGATGATTTTTTATGAATTAATTTATTAAACATTAAATAAAATGGGATTTGGAAAAGTAAGGGAATCTGAAACTCTATATAATGGAGGGAGGAAAATGATGAGGGATCTTTTCTGTTTACGTAACGTTACGCTGCAGAAATCTTTACTTGAATGACTTAGCTTGTGAGAGTTGGGATACCCATATCGGTGAGGTGTGGTAGGGTAAAATCATGAATATGGGTAACACTTTCGTGACAATTGGGTCTCAAAAATTCTTAGCGGCAATTTTCCAGTCGAAAAAATGTTGCTAGAAATTTTTTCGGTCGAAAAACCTTTGAGCCGAAAATTTGCATGTTAAATTGAACGACTCCCTAATGATGCACTCGAAATTCGTGTACAATGTTTTTTGGATGAATTATTTTCCTATGGTAAGAATATTTCTGTCGAAACATTTATTTTTAACGGATTCCATTAAAATCTAGGTTTCGGCCGAAAGATTATTTCGGCCAAAAACATGAAATTGGGACTAAAAACAAAAACGAGAGAATTGCCCCGAGCTTACCTGAATTTCAGAGGTTGCAGACTCCTACAAATACTGATAATTTGGTTTCTAAAATGACACCAGCATTTCCAAAATTGAATCTACTTTCAATTCCTATAATTTGTTTTCATTTTCTTTATTTTTATCTAATTTTATTTAATTTTTTTAAAAAATCACCTCATAATATTTCGAGGAGACATTATGATTTGTTGAAATTAAATATAGGTATCTCTAAAACTATATAGTGAAAAATTTAGAAAAAAATATATTCATAATCCTTAAACTGTTTTCTTCAAAAGGGTATATTTAGATTTTAGTTTTAAGTAAAAATTAAGATAGATACAAGGTGTAGAAAAGCATGTGTTTAAAATCTGCAATGTTTTCAGCTTGGTCAACTTCAAAAAATTCTAGAAATTATAATATTTGTTTGTTGGATTCAAAATTAAAGTCATAATAAAGTAGAGTCTCTATAGATTGTTGCAGTATATTTCATTTCTTAAAAACATAAGTTTAATAATAGATAAAATGTTGTAGAAAAAAGTTTCTCATTATCATTCCTTTCATGTTTAAGGAACATACTGTTAAAAAGATGTCAAATTGACATATCAAATCATGATAAAAAAAGTGTGAAAAATAGTCATTGGAAAGCTAACAAAATTATTCACAAGTTTTGTTTTTACTGTAAAGTGAAATTCTAAATAAAAAAAATACTTTTGTATGCCGGAAGTTGAATAACTTGTGAAAATATAGTTGTGTTTCTCATAAAAAAAACAAAAGTGTAACCCATCTTCATGATTTTACCCAGTAGATTTTTCTTGAGAGGCGAGATGGGAGCTAATTGAATCTCTGGATAGTGTGTGTGGCTCCTTTGTGGCTCGGGGGGCTAAGGGGTAAGAAGAGTACCCCTATTATTGGCTGGGAGATACTAGTAAAGTCTCGTCGGTCGGCAAACGGGATTTTCACGGAGTGCGCGAGACACCAACTCAGAGTGTGCGATCAGGAAACGATACACTTTCCTTATTTTTGCATGGTAGATTGTAGTAGGATTTATGCTTTGGATCTGCATGTTTAATTAGGTAAGTAAACTGATTATCTTAGAGTTCTAGTTTATGACTAAATTTTTCCATAGCCTATAGCTCAATAATTGATTGACTCCCATGGCCTTTGATTCCTGGCATGTCTTGATCGCCCTGTGGTCTATTGATTTGTGAAGATTGTGTTTGTTTTTTCATTTCGTCCCTAGTTCATCTGTCCTCACCTAAGAAGTCGGCCAGGAGCCTGATCTATGGTCATTTCTTCGGCGTTAATAGACCTATGGATCTCAATGCCCTACTTTTCTGTGCGTGGATGATGAGTAAAGGATGTTCCTGTCAGTTGTCTACCTCTGTTATTGTCCTTTGTTGTTTTCTTAACTTGCGCCATCTAGCAAAGACCTCTGCGTAAGGATTATCTTGTGTCCTTGATGGTTTTTCTCTGTGCCTTGACTGATATAATCCCTGTGATCATTTCAATGACTTTTCGCATTAGATCCGTGCGTTTCTCTTACTGTTGTGTGCAATTTATTGGTATTATGGCAATGGAAAAATGAATTGATTTCATGTCTGCATTTTTGTATTGGTATCCTGGAAATGGAAAAAAGATTTTATTTGTTATTCCTGTCCGCATTGTATTGGTATTCTGGCAATGGAAAAACGAATTGATTTCTTGTCTGCATTTTTGTATTGGTATCCTGGAAATGAAAAAACATTTTTATTTGTTATTCTTGTCTTTGTTGTATTGGTATTCTGGCAATGGAAAAATGAATTGTTTTCATGTCTGCATTTTTGTATTGGTATCCTGGAATGGAAAAATGTTTTTATTCTACGTTGTATTGATATTCTGGCGATGGAAAAATGATTTGATTCCCTATCTGCATTTTTATATTTGGTATCCCGGAAATGGAAAAACATTTTTTTGTGCTATTCATGTCTGCATTGTATTGGCATCTGGGAAATGAAAAAGAGAAACCACGATTTTTCCATTTAAAATGTGTTTGAGATTGTAATTGAAGTGCCCACATTTTTTCTTTAAAAGTTGATAGAGCTTGTTGTAAATGCACATGATTTTTGCGAATTAAATGTAACTAAGATTGTTGTTCAAAGACCATGATTTTCACCATAAAGAAGACTATGTTTTGTTGTTTAAAGACCATGAATTTTTGCGTTAAAGAATGATTGTGTTTTTCTATTTAAAGACCACAATTTTTTTCCTTAAAGAATGATTGGGTTTTGTTGTTTAAAGACCACACATTTTTGCCTTAAAGAATGACTGTGTTTTGATGTTTAAAGACCACGAATTTTTTCCTTAAAGAATGACTATGTTTTGTTTTTCAAAGACCACAATTTTCGCTATAAAGAAGTCTGTGTTTTTCTATTTAAAGACCACGAATTTTTGCCTTAAGAATCACTGTGTTTTGTTGTTCAAAGACCATTATGTTCACCTTAAATAATATTGTGTGTTTCCTGTTTAAAAAAAAAAAAACATGTTTTTGCCTTTAAAAAAAATTGCTATTTGATACCCTTGTTGCCTCGCAATTACCCTTGGCGAAGACTGCGATTGACTGATGAATTTTCCCTTGAAGGAATGTGTTTTGCCAATAAATTTCTATCTGATACATTCACTGCATGGCGATTTTTACCCTTGATGAAGACTACGTTTTACCCCCTTATTGACCACGAATTTCCATTATTCAATTGCCGAATCTATGCATGATTATTGACCTCAATTTCCATTATTCAGTTGCTGGAAATATGTATGATTATTGACCTCAATTTTCATTATTCAATCATTGGATATATGTATGTTTATTTACCGCAATCTTCATTATTGACAACAATTTTCATTATTCGATTTTCAATGCTAGAATATGTATGTTTATGTTAGACAAGGTATCTTCAGACCTGCTTGATGTGATGTGTAGATTGAGATAGAGAGCGTTAATATTAATGCACTGTATTACTTTAATGGACAACATTCCATGCATTATTCAGACCACAGTGGTGGTTTAATGAACAACGACTGAGCTATATTGTTAATATTGTAAATTGCATGCTCGCGATGAAGTTGAAACTCGTCAATGCTGAAAATCTTATTGGTCTTGTCAATATAATTATATAATGTTAGTGTTGTAAATTTAGACTGGTTAGCAATGTTGAAGTGATTAAATTAAACTGGTCTACCTTGTTATGTAGTGTAGTGAATAGTGGTAATTACATGCCCACATTACTCTCGGACTAACTCAGTTAGTGTAACAATGATTATATATTGTGTGGATATTGATTAATGTATACTTGCCATTTAGACAACAAAGTCGATTATTTCATAAGCAACGTAGATCATTAGTTCACTCATTTTAATGGTCAGTATGTAATTGTTAATCAACTTTTTCGATTGCTAAGCACTTGTTTAAATTCACCCTTGATAAGTTTCACAACCATAGTAGCCTCATATTAATTCACTCCTTCACACTTAGGCATCTTGCTTAACAGATATTGGTTTCGGTTGTTGGCGATGTCATGTAGTAGCTTGTGAAACACTTGGGAATAATGTCATCTTGCTTCTTGACTACCCGTTGCTTGGGGGGCATAGGCATAGTCACCCTCTCAGTAATTTTAGCCCTTGGAGATGGATTTTCTAGAGTCCCTGTCTCGGTAGGATGTGTTGCGCCGAAGTTATGGTCGCGTCTGTCCCCTGGAGACGACATGATTCCTGATGTGGGGATCATTATGCACACTAAGGTATAGAGGCGAAGGATAACCTGACCGAGGTCTATGCCTTCTGTGTGAGTGTTGTCGAGCGTTGTAATTTTGTTTTTGCGCACGGGTGGAATGCCTTCATGTGTTTGGTTTGCATGCCTTGAGGTTCTAGTCTTTTTTCGTCAAGGTTGTTGTGTTGGGAGGGGGATGTTGTCCCTTGGCTGGTAGGCATGGTCCTGTTGTGTTGGGCGGGTAGTCATTTCTCCTTGTCTTAACGCATGTTTCACCCCATTTCTCCGGTGCTAGTACGTTGAGTCATAGTTGCTTGTTGCTTGGACTGGATGCTTACATTCGTTGTCAGTTGTGAGGTAAATTGTTGTCATCGTCGCCTTCTTTCCCTAAAACCACAAAAAAAATTGCACTTCTGCTTCACTTGTAGTCATAACAAAGGGGTCATTACAACCATCATGTTATCAAAGAATCATGTATTTCACAAGAAAACCAAGCACATTGACACAATGTATCATTTTATTAGAGAATTAGTGAATAACAGAGAGATCTCTTAAGAATTTTGTAGGTCAAAAGAACAAGTTGCAGACATATTTACAAAAACTTTAGCAAGAGATGCATTTCAACATCTAGAGAGTAGTCTAGGAGTCTATGTAGTGACAAATGATTAACAATTCAAGAAAATTCAAATTTTTGATGTAAATTTTATGTCATGTAAATCCGACCTACTTATAATTAAGAGGGAGTGTTGGAAAGAGTAATTACAAGTCGGTGATCTTTATGTCTCCGTTGATTTGTTAGTCAATCAGTCTGGAAATACAAATTTACAAGTTTACTCATGTCTCAGTGTTATCTATATATTTCCATGTGTGTAGGAAGTCAAGAGACAGAGAATAGACACAAAACAGAGAAAGAATAGTTGATAGGAAGAGCAACAACAACTGAAGAAGTCAAAGAAGTATGAGAGATCAAGCTCTCGTTTTGTAATATTGAAAAAGTTGTTTAGAAGTCATTGACGTTTGTATTTTGTTATAGCGCGCATCGCTGAAGTTTATTATTATAAGAACGCACAATATATTGAGTAGTCCTCGTAAGCCTTCAAAGTTCTATCATGAAGTTTTGTGGCATGCAATATTTGTAACTTTGCATAGATCTTAGATAATTAAAGTACAAAGTTAAGATTACAATTTGAGATAAAGGTTGAAACATTAATAAAAAAATATGTTAAAATAAGAGAAATTGATAAAAAAAAATAACTTAATAAACCATCAAATTTAATAAAATTGATATATATATATGGGGCAAGGTCTCCATGAAATCAAAAAATACTTAAATTAAAAAAAACTTAAAATACAGGTAGGATGGAACATTGATGGAAAATAGGTTAAAATATGAGAAATTGAAAAAAAATAATAGATTTCATACAGAAAAACAATAATATTAAAAAAAAAGGAAAACTTCCCATTGAAATATCGATATAGAAAAATATAAACCATTAAAACTTCCATGCATTAAGATCGTGGATATTCCCGTTGGACACTTGGTCCGACCTTCACATTGTTAGATTTCTAATCCTGAACAACCGCATCCTCACTT
>SNQJ01S0020907.1:68410-88612 GCA_010110895.2 Picea sitchensis
AGAGAGAGAGAGAGAGAGAGAGAGAGAGAGAGAGAGATAACCATTTTTAATATTTAATAGTTTATAAAGTAAATTTTCTTCTATGATGTTTTATATTTTATTAATTTTATGTAGTCAAGAGCAACCTTTATCTTGAACAACGATCTTAAATATGTACATCATATTTTTTTATTTATTTATGTTTTAGTTTGACTTAATATTCTAAATGGACATAATATTTTTTTTCCTAATAATAAAATACATGCTTCTTCTAATCTCAATAACTCTAATAATAATTTTTTCTTTTAAATTTCTTTATTTTTTGAAAAATTTCTTAAAAAACTTGAAATCCAAAATACAGTATTGGATTACTGAGGAGGGGGTTTGATTACTGACAGAGTGTGAATCAATAATTTAATCCTTTAAACTATAATGTATATTATTTTACTTATTCAACCATGTTCATCTTTTCAACATCAATATCTTACTATTTCATAAGCTTTAACATGCATCAGTGCATAATAAACAATAACAAACACATCAACATAATGCATAGTACACCAATATTTACATGGAAACCTAATGCAAGAGAAAACCATAGAATGTTTTTCATATATGTCAAAAATTACATTCAAGAAAGCATCAACTTCCAATTCTCCAACTACAAGTGGGAGGAGGCTTCGACCCCATAGTTTCCTAGGCTACAACTTGAAGGAAGCTCCAACTCCCCAATTCTTTGGCTACAACCAGAAGTAAGCTACAACCCCATGTGTTCTTCGGCTACAACTGGAAGGTGGCTACAACCAACTACCCTTGCTCCATCCAACCTCTTTGAAATATAAGTAGAATGATGGAACCATTGTCACACTATCACTTTGAGATATCCTATTGTAAACGTGTACCAATCTTTGTCACTAACCTGTAATCAAACTGTGCCACTATCATGTAACCAACCTGTACCTATGCCTTTCCTATACCAACAAAACTAAATACACCAACAACATGTACCAATAATCTCCTCAATATATCAGATCTCACAACATAGTTCTCATACCCAATATCACAAGAATATCACTCAACCAATCATGTACATCAACAACTAGTGCAACCTATACCATCACAAGTGAATCAACCATGAACATCACAAAACCTCACAACCATCACCGAAACCAAGATCTCTATGTCACACAAACCATAAACCATGTGCCAAGATCACTACAAATATGTCCAACAAGATTACCAACAGGTGCTTCTAACAATGTACCAAGCATGTATAAATCATGTATCAATAACAAGCCAAATTACACCTCATCAATATGTACCAACATCACCATACCATACACCTCATGTATATGCCAACTCATCACAAATACTTTACCATAATTACCAAACTCACAAATTCTTGTTACAACTAAATTATTTTTAATTATTTTATTAATGGAACAACTATACCCATGATTAACTCCTAGTTACCATCAATTTGACTAGTACACTTCTTCTAGGAGCTTCTTCAATAATTGACTTCTTTGTCCTTCTAGGATCTTCTAGATAATTCATGAGGGTTCTCCAAATTCGCGCGGCCATAAGTCTCTAATCGTGAGGAGTTATGTGATGTTCCACATATCACCAAAAATGGCATGACATGTAATATCCATCCATAATAGTCTTACCTCCATAGTCATTGATCTTCATCCCTTTATACCTAAAACAAACTCGGGTTCCTTACCCATACCTTTTTTCTATTCAGTACCAGACTTATTCCAAGGGTTGAAATCAATTTCTAAGGGTTGATGTCAATCTATAATATCACTCTCCAAGGGTTGACATCAATGACAACCAAAAATCCAAACCAATTTTCCATCAACCTAAGCCAATTTTCTGACAATGTCCCCCTTTTATATTGATGGAAACACTTAGTCATGATAACATTCATGCTCATACTCCTCATCAAGATCTATTTCTGAAGGTATTCCTATTAACTCCTTTGGAAACGTGTCCTTTAACTCCCATAGTACAGGGTGATCTTCAACCTTCAACTCCTTTCTTTTTGTTGAGTTAAGTACTTGTATAGTATACCAGAGACACCCTTTTCTGCTAAATTTCTTGTGATGCAACACTGTTATTTTCCTTACTGAAACATGCTTTTGAATGCCTTGCAAAATTCTTTCATTTCATTTTTATCCTCACAGTCCAAAATATTCTCATAAAAGTTTAATTTTTCCTTGTGGGTAGCTAGCCAATCCATACCCAACAACACATTGTATGAGCCTAGGGGAAGGATATTCAATATTTTCTAATTTTGTAGTCCATTCATTTTTATTGGACAAGCTTCAATCACTTCATCCACTTTCCTCTTCGTTCCAGTGGCTAACTAAACCAGCCACGCTCTTGCATGTTTCTTTCTTTGTAATGAACATGCCTCAACAATTTGAGGTGAAATGTAACTGAGGTTAGAACCTATGTCAATTAAAATAGAGATAGGTTGATTGGCAATAATACCTTCCAATTTCAGCATAGAGGCTTGGTGTTCTTCTTCTTGATTCTCCATGCTACATATATCCTTGGCACGCTTCTGGCCACATCATTGACCATAGTTTATTCCTGTACATTGTTCAACTTTTTGTTATCATGTTATCTATGGCGACAATCCCTCAATAGGTGTGGTTCTCCACATCCCCAACATTGCAAAGGTCCTTTCTTGGACTCATCTTCTCTTTCTCTTTCTTGATTTGTTGGCTTATTTCCACTTTGATATGGAAACTTATGTTGGTGCACACTTCTTCTTGGATGACCAAACTCTACACCTTTCGTGGAATTCCTATATGAAAAGGACTTCAATCCATTCATCTAGAATCTTTTGTTTTCCTTCCTCTTCTAGTAGTTTTAAGTCTCTTGCTTATTCTTAGACAAGTCATAGAAACAAGTCTTAGCCTTATGAATAATTTCCTCCAATGTCTTAGGCTTGTCAAACTCGATTCTTTCTTGGTAAGACTATGGCAGTCCACTGAGAAAAAGTTTCACTCTCTCTTTTTCATCTTTGAGGTAAGGGACATACCTTAGCAACTCCATAAACAATTTTGCATATGCATCCATGGTAAGTTCACCCAACTTATTCTCATGGAATTCCTTTATTTTGTCACCATAATACTTATCTGATAGGTATGTTTTTCATAAGTATTTCTCAAACTGCTTCCACATCAATTTTATTTCCCTTATTCCCTTGATTTTCTTTAGGTATTACCACTAAATAAAAGCTCATCCATTTAGGTTGAAAATAGAAATCCTTGCCTTAGTATTATTGGAGTAATTAAATGTACTTGAAAGTACTTCTTCAAACCAAATCGCCATGCCTCGGGTTCTTCTCCTTTCTTGATTTCTCCATCGAAGGTAGGCAACTTATATTTCTTGAATTATTCAGTCAAAGTGTAAATGTATTGAACTTGCACATAATAGATCTAGATACCAAATGAAATACACAATTTACAGAGAAAATATGTGAAAGGAGAACAGGAGAGAAAAAATGGAAGAATTCTCATTAACCAAATAAATGAATGATAATTTACACATGATATACTCTCTATAAGTCAAATAATTCACACCAGAGGAGAATCCAATGCACCATAGTGGTGGTATAGAGTGATCTAGACACACACTAGCGGGTACGAGACTAAACTGCCACCTAGTCTAGTCTCTTAGGTAGTTACGGGAGTGAACTGCCACCTAGTCTGAGTTAACTAGTATCTCAGTCTTTAGTTAACTGACTGAAACAGAGTGAAGTGAGGAGGATATCAGGGAATCATGAGTAATTCACTAGTATGGTGATGATCCCAAGGACAATACACATTACCTAGTGATGATCCCAATGTTGCATGGTGATAATCCCAATGTGGAATCTAGACTCCACTCAACTGATCAAACTAAAGTGTGAACTGAAGAGAATATTCTCCTAGAGGAATGTTCTCCCTAAAATATAGGAGACTAAATAATGACTATTAAACATATCGAAAACCTTAGGAAAAATAAATCCTAGGCGTGTGTGAGATCTCTCAAGGAAATATAATGCATACTTGGCCTGAGATAGTTTGATGTCTGATGAGTCATGACTGATCTCGAGTCCAAGGAGGAAATGTAGTGGACCCATGTCCAACATCAATAACTTGTCATGCATAATTCTCTTAACTACAACAATTGTTGAATTCAAGCAACCGGTGATCAACAAATCATCAACATAAAATACTAGGAGTAGAAGTGAATCACTCATCCTCAGCATTTAAACATTTAGGTTTGACTTACATCATACAAAGTTCTATTACAATATGTAGGAATCTATATTAACATAACCTACCCTCGGAGCCTTCTTGAGGCCATAAACAGACTTCTTCAATCGATAGACCAAGGATGAAACCTACACAAATCCTTGGGGTTGCTCCATATAGATCTCCTTAGAGATATCGTCATGAAGAAATGCATTCTTCATGTACATCTGATGGAATTACCATCCCTTGGTTTCCACAATGGCAGGTGTCAAACATATGGAGTCCATATTCTCTACTGGAGCGAAGGTATCGTCATAGTCAATTACATGCACCTGTTGAAAGCCTTTGAGAACTAGCATGGATTTATATCTGCTAACCTATTCATCCACTACACTCTTGATCTTGTAGACCCATCTACACCTAAAAACATTTCTCCCTGAAGGAAGGGGAAATAGATCCAAATTATGGTTCTCGAGGAGAGAGTTGTACTCCTACTACATGGTAGATTCCCAAAAGGGATTTTTAGTAGCCTTGCCATAGGACTATGGATTTGAAGACTCAACCAAGAAAATATTCCTGAGTGGCATCAGTTTAGTTGCAAAGATTGTAAGAGGAGGATCCTCAAAATCATATTGAGTCCTCCTAGTATCAACTGGATCCCCAACAATATCTCCTGCATCTTGAAGAGTAGTCTTGGCCCACTTGGGCCTCTCCTTTGGCTTTGCATCTACATCTGTATGCATTGACTCTGCATCTGACTGTATTGAATCTATATGTAGATCATTTGAATCCTTTGAATCAAGACTCTCATTTGAAGAAGAGTCAGCATGTGCATGCTCATTATCTCTGACAGGTTGAAGAACACAAGTATTTTTGTGTGGCTTCTAAGGTACATGTGATCCACTTTCCTCAAATTGGAAACTTCACTTAATGATGAGTCGGTTCGAGGAAATATCAATGAGTCTGTATCCCTTCACACCGTTGGGGTATTCAACAATGATACACTTTGTTCTCTGTGAATCAAGTGATTTACTCTTCTCAGAGGGAATCATGGACCATGCATGTCAACCAAAAACATGAAAGTGGGTAACTTCTAGTTTGAGGCCGCTCCAAGCCTGTTAGGGGATTTTATCCTTGACAGATCTATGGGGATATCTATTTTGGATGTAGGTTTCACAATTAAGTGCTTCAACCCATAATATTTGTGGAAGTGACTTTGCATGTAACATGCATGATTCCATATCTGTTAGAGATCTAATTTTCTGCTCAACAACTCCATTTTTCTTCTAAGTATAGGGAATCATGTGCTGCAGTTGAATCCTTACCTCATGAAAAATATTTTTTATCTCGTGGTTGACATGCTCTCCCCCATTATCTATTAGAATTAATTTTATTTTATTTCCTAACTGTGTCTCAACAAGGGCTTTGAAATCTTTGAGGTCTTGAAAGACTTATGATTTTTTCCCGAGAAAGCAAATCCATGTGAAGCGTGAGAAATCATCAACAAAAATGAACATGTACCTTTCTTTATTGATTGATGTATGTGTAAAAGGGACCATGAGGTCACTATGGATTAGATCTAAAGGAAAGTAAGCCTTATGAGTCTTTCCTTTGTTGAATTTCTCTTGAGGGTGTTTTCCAAGAACACATCCCTCACAAATTCCTTTGGAGAAGTGGATGTCAGGTAGACCATCAACCATTCCCTTCTTGCTAATTTGTTTCATATATATGAAATTTAAATGCCCATACCTTTCGTTCCATATCGTATTTCTCTCATTAGCACGGGTAAGTAGTAATTCAGAAACTGGTTCAATACATTTAGAAAATGTGTAGAGTCTATATTGATGATTTACCTCACTGGTAACAACCCTGGAATTGGTTTGTATGTCATAGATATCCACTGCATCAGCTGTGAGTATGAATCTATTTCTCATACGATATTTTTTCATATGATACAAAGAGATAAGATTGAATTTTTTTTTGGGAATGTGTAGCACATTCTCGAAGATTCCATTTGTGAGTTCAATTCTTCCTTTATTGATGAACTCAACTGGAGAGTTGTCCCCCATCAAAATAGGAGGACCTTTGCATGCATACAATGAAGAATACACTTATTTTGTGGCTGGTATGTGGTATGATTCCCTTGAATCTACAATCCAAGCATTGAGAGAGGAGTTGGTGGCAATCAAAGCATTGATAGAATGGTGGCAATCAAAGCATTAATAGAATTGTATTTCTTGATATTTTTATCTTTTGTCTTCTTCTTCTTGGCACCCTCGGGGTTCCAACCTCCAAGGTTTTTTTGTTGAAGTATTTGAGCCATTTGATCTATCTGTTTCTGCATACATGCAGATTCTAGATGGAATCCTTTATGGCAGTAAGTGCATTTCTCCCCTTTTATTCCCTTCGCACCTTTGGATTCAGAGCCATCATTAAGGGTTTTGAGTACCCTTCCTTCTTTGGATTTGCATGTGATTTATTTTTTTCTTTGTCTTTATATTTATGATATTGATGACTTCTACTATATTTAAAAATAATTGTATGTGCCTTTGGGCCTTTGATTTTTCTCATATTGATGAGCTTGCTATTCTTTTGTGTCAAAGACCTGATAAAGGCCTCAAGAGAGGGAATCATCCAGGTGGCTCCAGAGGTGAGCCTAATTGAATGAATTATAGATACAACAACTGAGTATTCCAGACCAAGTTTGGAGAGAATGGTAAGAACCATTTTTTTCTCCTCCTTATATTTACCAACCCCTCAAGACTTTAGTTGAGAAAACAAATCCTTATATTTGGTAAATAAATCTTGGATATTGTCGACGGTTTTTGGATCTAAAGTGAGAAATTCTAGCTCGAGCATATGTCCCTTCATATTGTCCTCTTTTCCAAAAATCCCTTCCATGGTGGTTGAGGATTCATTGGGGGTTGTACAGGAGGATATGTGAAAGAGGATTTTAGGAGAAATGGTTGGCATGTTTACAGGAAGGTGTTCTTGTCATTGATGGAAAGATAAAAGTATGCAGCGATGGCGAAACAAGGACAACGTAAGCTCAGAAGAGATAGTGCAGAGGTGCACGAAGAGTGCAAGAGTGTTCTTGTTTATTTTATGGAAAACAAGAAGGCAAGGAAGATCAACAACATAGGGATACTTGCATGGAAAGATGAGAGGCGTAAACTCCATTTCAGAGTTTTGGATACCGGGCATTGGAGGAGTCAAGGAAGCAACTCACTACAAGAATGTTGAAACGGAGAAATGCGAAACGCCAGAATATGTTGATCTGACTCCATTTTGGAGTTTTAGATACTGGGAGATTGAGAAGTCAAGAGTTGAGACTCTTCAACACACAAGTCTTGGAGTTGCAAAATCTGGAATCCCAAAATCCCAAAAGAGGCACATCAACAAAAGTTTTACAGACCAAAAAATAACTCCATTTCAGAGTTCCATATACAGGGAGTTGAAGTGTCAAAACAATTCACCACAGGAGTCCCAATATCGTAAAATGAGAAATGCCAAAATCCAGAAAGCAGGAGACAGTTCTGGATACCGGGAGTTGAAATGTCAAAACACTTCACCATAGGAGTCCCAGAATCACGAAATGCAAAACATCGAAATACAAAAAGCAAGAGACAGTTTCATATAACAGAGTTTCAGATACCAGGAGATGGAGGAGTCAAGTGTCGAGACTCCTCATCACAAAAGTCTTGAAGCTGCAAAGTGTGAAAAGCCAAAAAGTTGATCTGACATCATTTCAAATTTTCACAGACTAGGATTTGGAAGTTTCTAGAACATTCACATCAAGAATGACAAAATCACGATATGTGAAATCGTGAAGTGATTTGGGCCGATAGATCCAGGAGGAGAATCTGGCAAACCACATCAGAAAGGACAGGTGGAAGACTATGACATGTGGCATGATTAGACAACGACAAGTGTCGAGTTGATTAGGCATTTTAGGCCACTGGAAATCACAATTCTGAGTGACATGTGACAGCCACTCCGGTCATGACATGTCATCGACTGACGCAAGACTAAATCCACTCCGAGAATTTTTTCTTCAGGAGTTTTAACTCCATCACTCCCCCAAAGTCCCGAAGGCTGAAGTCTCGGGGTAGAGGATAGTCATCCGATCACCAAAGATTAAGGATCATTGATTTGGAGATTGAAGTTCTTCTATGAATGGATAGGGGTCATATTCTGATGGTCACATAGTCAAAGAACTATAGAAGAGAACTCGAAGTGACAAGCTCCATTTCATAGTTTCAGGGATCGGTACATGGAGAGTAACAAAATCTTCACCACGGGGATCCTGAAATGCAGAAGTGAGAAATGGCGAATTGAATGCAAGATTCAATGAAGTCAATTCAACGGTATAGATGAATTTGAATAAGATCAGAGGCCTATTGTCTCACTTCATAGTGTAACTGCTAGAAACAAATCATGATTTCTACCAGAGGATGAGCTCGTCTATGACAAAGAAGACGAAGAGTCTCAACTACTAGAGAAGCTGAGGAATCTCGAGATAACACCCAATGATGATTGATGCATGGGGTAAATAGGCAGAGAAGATGAAGAGTTACTATGATGATCAGGTAGAGCACTCAGAATGAGAAGGATATGTAGAACAGAAAGAGACAACGTGGCACACAAGAGATGGGATAATTGTAGAAGAGTGAAGTGGAGAAAACACCCCGATGTGGAGGAGATTGGTGCCATAGAGGATGCAAGAGAAAGAAGTAGATTTCATGCAGAAGGTGCATGGAGAGTATAAGAATGTTGAACAAAGAAGAAATGGGTGTTTCTATTGAGTGTGATTGAGGTGTGAAGAAGGAGGCAGAGCACAGCAGCAGAAATGCACAGAAGGGGAATGGTGCATTGAAGGGACATGGCGCAGAGAACATAAAAGGCAAAAAAAATCCCAAGGAGTTTGCAGAAGACACTGATGAAGACAGAGCAATGTAGTGTGGTAGAACAGTGATAAGACTGGTAAGCCATTGAATAAATTTATATCAATGTAATAAGTCTTAATATCAAATATTTAGATTTTAGGGTGGTAGGGAGGTGCTAGGGAGCATCGTTGTCCTCAGAGGTTCAAGTGGGTGCTTGAACAAAGGGAGTTCTAGCTTCCATATGGTTGCAGCCAGAGAAACCAGGGTGGGAGGGTGGTGCAAGGGAGAAATGTTGTTCTCTATTATACAGGTTGGTGCCTGTGTGACTGGAAGTTGGTGCTTCCATCTAGTTGGTGCTGGAACACTTAGGGAGTTGGTGCTTCCTTCTAGTGGGTGCTAGAGAAACCAGGGAGTTGGTTCTTCCTTTTAGTTGGTGCTAGAGAATCCAGAGAGTTGGTGCTCTTAGCATGTAGCAGCTTACAAAACAGAGGTTGTAGCCTCATTATGAGTTGGTTCTCATATGTATGATAATGTAAAGAATGTACATATTACTTATCATATAAATAATAGTTTTTTCCCTTTATGGGTTTCCTCAAGAAATATCTGTCTTTGTGTATCTCATTTTTGTGAACGATGTTGAATGGTATATTGCTTACTTCCCTGCATTATTGTGATTGTCATTGAGTGATCTGGAAAGAGTTTAAAATAAGTATGATTGTTTAAGTAAGGTTACAATTGATTCACACCCCCCCCTCTCAGTTGTCCAACAATTGGTATTAGAGTCGACCCCTTTTATCTAAGGATAGATCATAGAGCTTAAACATGTCAAGCCATGAAGGAAATTCAACCAATAAGGCCCCTCTATTCAATGGAACAAACTTTGCCTTCTAGAAAGTCAGAATGAGAACCTACATAATGGCTTGAGGTGTAGAAGTCTGGGATGTGGTAGATACTGGTTATGTAAAATAAATTGTACTAGCTAATAAGGATGACAAGCTAGAATTTAGCTTCAACGCTAAGGCTATGAATGTTATCTTGAGTGGGCTTGCAGAGGTAGAATTCGTAAAAGTTATGCACCTAGGAACTACCAAAGAAATATGGGACAAACTCATTAGCAGTTATGAAGGTAATGAGAAGGTAAAGGACGCCAAGCTTCAAACCTACAAAATACAGTTTGAACAGCTGAAGATGAAAGAANGAAATGGTAAATGCAATGAAAGCACTTGGTGAAAAAAATTAAGGAACCTTATTTAGTTCAGACAATATTGAGATCTCTCCCAGATAGGTTCAATTTGAAGGTCTCTTCTATAGAAGAACTTAATGATCTAAAAACCTTGGAGTTTAATCAACTTCTAGGAACATTGACTGCATATGAAATGAGAATAGTTAAAGATAAACTCACCTCCAAAGAAGCATCATTTAAGGCAGACAAGAATGAGGATTCTGAGCCCGGTGAAATTGAAGAATTTTTTTTGAAGAGACTGAAGAGGGGATCAGGAAATACAAAGGTAAACTGCCTTTCAAATGTTTCAAATGTGTTAGGATAGGTCATTTTGCAAATAAATGTCCCCACAAAAGAAAGGATCAGACATGTCATGATGAGGAGAAGCACAAACACAAAAATTTATTTAAAGAGAATAACTTTAAGAAGAAAAGTCTTTGCGTAAACAATGATGATGATCCTTCAGATGATGAAGACAATGACTCCTCTATTGAAGATAAACTAAATGAGTTCATACTTATGGCCAATGAGGATTATGATCATAAAAGCACAGGAAGTGATGCTAATGAAGAAGAAGTTGTGGTTGACATGGAAGGAGAACTGATCAGTGCACTGGAAGAGATTGACAGACTAAGAATTAAGAATAGAAAGCAAAGAAAATTGCTGATACAGTTCAAGAAAGATAGTAAAGAACCTAATGAAGACCTTGTCCTGGTAAAAGTGGACTTAGAAGAGGCAAAGAAATCGAAGACATTCTGAAACGACAGTTATCAGAAAAGAAGGTAAGATGTGAAGCCTTAAAACAAGAAGTAGTGAAAACTAGGAAAGAGATGGAGAAGTTTCAAGACTTGTATAATTAGAAATTTTTATTCAAAATTAATTAGAAAAGCATTAAAATTTAGAAAGAAAAAAAAAATGTAAAACTTTTGATTAACAAAAAAAATCAATACATTAGATATTCCAATTATTTTTTATCATGGTAAAATTTGAACGTGAAATTTATTAAAATTAAATGTATTAGACTACAATTCAATCTCATGATTGAAGTTCAATGTATATCTATGCTATTTAATGTATATCAAACGTGACTAAATATATATCTCTATTTTAATTTGAATCTAATAAATATGAAGAGTGACTAAATAAAAGGACAATTATGTAAATGTTTACAAGATTTAAGTTTAAAATAGATAAATTTATGGTAGTTTATTTTATTATAAAATTTTATAATTATTATTATTATTTTTAATTGTTATAATTGTGTTATTATAGTAGACATTTTGATTTTTTTAATTAGAGATATATATTTTTTTAAATTTAGTTTATTAAAATGATAAAAGTAACACAATTAATAATGATTTTTTTATTAAATTTCTATTAAAAACTTAACAAAATTTAACTAAAATGTATGAAATTTGATTTGATTATTAAAATAGCAAAAAAATAATTAATATATTCACTATATTAAATTTTATTATAAATATTAGAAATTAGATAATAATGAAATTATTAATATGAAAACTTGAAATATTATAAAAATATTATATTATTTATTTGATTATCATTTTTAAAATATTTTCAAAATTAAGAACATTGTTGATTATTTGTATGATAAAATTCTTTGTTCAATTAATTTAAAATCATTTTGAAATAAACAAAATTATAATTTTATGACATAAAAGATATTGAAATAAACAATTTTTTTAAACATTTGTTATTAGTGTTAAAAAAAAGGTAAGGAATTATTTAGTTTTCTTTATAATTTTATTTATGTGCACTAAAATGTTTAAGAGAAGTATTCCTAAATCACCATAGTTTTGATTAGTTAAAAGGTTAAGAAGTTAAATTGGCATCTAATGTGAATATACCTATTACATTCTAAGATTTTTATCTTCAACCCTTTTAGTGTCATAGAGATGGAAAATTCTTTCAACCCTTAATGTTTTAGGAATTGTCCAATGCCCTAGATTCATTATGGAGTTGGTGATCCTTTGTTCTTATTTTATCAATGTTGATTTCCTTATGTAAGATAGCTAAAATAAAGAGGTTCTTTTGATTTCTAGATTAGACTTGATCACCTCCTTGTAGTATTTTGATTTTCTCTTATACTCTAATTCTTCATTGCACGACAATTTCTCCTTAAATTTAGACATAATAATATTTTTTATATTGTCATTATTCTATAGACTTCCAACATCTTTATTCTACCCTCTCTTTAGCCACGAGTGGTTTTGATTGGAGCTTGCAACAACCTTAGGAAGCCTCTTTTCTTCCATATTGTTTATCTTGTTCTTCTAGGTTAAGTAATTTGTGAGAGTGGTGTTCTTAATGAGGGGAGATTCACTTCTATGAGGAGGATCGGATAGGGTGTATTGCCTTTAATTTTAATATTATAAGTTATAAAACACTTTTGGATTTGTTGGATATTTCTTCATTATTCTCTAGAGATGCTAGAAGCCTTAAACTTCACAACCATATAAGCAAACATGAGTGAAAAGAGTCTTAATGAGTAGTTTCTTATTATCCCAAAGTCAAAGGTCCATTGGTTTACAACTATTTTCAAGCCCATAATAAGATTTCCACGTCCATTTATCCTTTTCTCATTGTGATGAAGATGGATTATGTGATATTTTTGTGAAGACACTTCCTCCAAGATGTTATTGTCATACATGAAGTTAGTATGAGTGATATTTTTGGATTTGATCTTCATAACCTATGTTTTGTCATTGTTAATAGTCATACCTGTACTCGAGAAAAAATACTAAAGAATTTTAAGTTGTTTGTCGAGATCATAGGAACTCCTCGGTATAAGAACGATGGCATTATCATAAATAAGAAGGATGATGACTATTATATCTAGATATGTGTTGGGTTAACACATCCTACTTCTTCTAGACAACCCTCTAACTTGTTGATGTGTATCCAAAAAGGGTGGGGGATAGGGGCTAACCTTGCTCAACTCCTATATTGCAATAAATTTATTCCAAAAATTCCTTAATGATCCTAAATTTGGAAATAAAATTCTCTTGCATTCTCAACTCGAAAGGAACATAAATATCTCTTCTAATCTATTCCAAAGGTTAGTTATGAGAACTATGTCCAAAGTTTTTTTAAAGTCAATAGAACAACACATAATATTTATTTTATTATTGCAACCCTCCACAATAATCCTAAGCATATGAAGTGGTCAAGATTGGAGTTATATATACTAATTCCAAAATGGTATTTAGCTCTTTTTCCATTGATTTTTATCCATCTATTGATTTTCTTTTCTAGAATAATTTCATATGAATTGGCTAAAAGAGGGCTATTCATAATGGTCCAATAAATAGACGGATTTATTTTACTCCCTATTTTAAAATTAGGAATAATGAGGATTTGATTCCATGTTTTACTGAAACCTTTCTTAATTGTTGAATATGTAAGGGATGAGGAGAGTTCTTCCAAGTTTTAGGATTTCTTCTTGTCAACTTTCAATATCCTTAGATTTTTCTTTTGCAAGCTACTTAAACCCAAACTCCATGTTTTCTAAAGAAAAAAATTATTCATTTGTACAAAGGTCTTTAATTCTGTGGACAACATTAGGGGATCCTTAAAAATATTTAAGGTAAGAATTTCAGTCCCTGAAAGGAATGATATTTTTTCTTTAATTTTACAATTTAAAATTTGCCTCCAAAATTTCTTACGATCTAGCTTAGAGAGGTGTAAAAGATTCTCTTGTTTCTATTTATATAGTACTATCTTTTTCTTTTAATTAGGGCTTTGTACCTATTTATCATTTCATATATTAGGGACTAGTTAGCTCCATCCCTAATGGATTTTCAAGAAATCTTACACTCATTATCATACCAAGGGTTGCCCATTAAATTTTCCTTTTTACACACCACAATAGAAAACTTGTTTATGGGACTAGGGAGAGTTGCCATAAAATTATGATAGAAGTGTTAAATATTGTCCTTAATTTATAGGATATTTAATTCATTATTTAAATTCTTTAGAAAAATATCTATTTTATTTTTGTGGAAGATCAAGTTCTTTTGGTTATGTGAATTCATTTTGATGGAGATTTTGTGCATGACAAAGTTTAGACTTAGGGTTAAAGGTTTTTTTATTTAAGTCAAGTTCATGGTCATTATTTACTGCAGAACCCATGAATACTAGGCACCTAGTTGAAATTTGACCACTTGATTAGCTAGTAGTAGGAGATTCTTTTGTGTCTACTAGCTAAAACAGGGTCCTCATCCAACCAAATAGGATTAGTGTTGAAATCATTGCCTAAGATAATAGCTTGGTTAGTACATGCTCTAGCATTATATCTAGCCATAAACCCTTATTTCCCAAAATGCAAATATATTATTTTAAGTCATTCTAAAGAAGATCTTTTGGAAAACCTAATATAATGAAAATGATTGAACAACATTTTTGTTGCAGTTTTGATTTTTTTTTAGGATATTTTCTGTTTACTTTTGTTTGTAATTCGGGCATAATTTGTTGGATTTATAAATTTGAGTGGCTAAAACTGCATAATCAGACTATCCCAGATTTTATTTTATTTTACTTTTGCTTGTAATTCTAACATAATTTGTTAAATTTATAAATTTAAGTGGTTAAAACTGTATAATCAAAATATCTCAAAAAAAAATTCATGTTGAATTCATTTATACATTTAAAACTACAATTTAATCAACATAAAATTGAAATATTATCCAAATTTATATGACCAAATTTAAAAAAACAAAACAAAAACACACATAATTATACAAGGACCCACGATCTTTATAAAATGAAAAATCAAATACTTTTCATTCGTTTTTGGGCATGTAGAAGTATTGGGAACTTTTTAATAAATAAATAAATAAATATAAGTAATTCACTGAAATGGTTAAACGTAGACTGATATATTCTTGAGAGTTAAGTGATTTTAATTACTAAATTACTAATATGTATATTTTAAAATATAGAAAACATAAGTGGTTGGTTAGTTGTTGTATTAAATAAATTTTTTAGTCCGAATTAGACATATAAATTTACACGAATGACTAGTTTTTGTTATTCAGAATTCATTTCTGAATGTAAAAAAAATTCAACATGCTGAAAAATTCCAGAACATTCGAATTCTACAAAAATAATCATTTAAATCTACAAATCCAACAATTTCCAACCAAATTTTAAATAAATATCCTCAAAAAAAAATCTTTGTTTAATAAAATCTACCTACAACAAAACATACATAACATTTTAATCTTTTATCTAGCACCGATAAATCGGGTATTACGGTGAAACAATTATAGTCACGATGAAAGCACTTACAGACTTTCCTTTCACTAATAAGTCGCTATTGAAGCGCTAACCGGACTCGTGGAGAGAATTCAAAGTCAAGCAGACTTCAGTTAATTGATTGTAGTAACACGAAGTCATGGTTTTTGTGGATTTAGATCTCTGAAGAGATTTTCAACAACCTACTTTTAGGAGCATCTTGACTGGTAGAATTTTGATCATGTCATTTTGGCTGCATTCTTATCGATTTACGTAGAAAGGAGAATTCATTTGTTACAAAATTCGCTCACTCCAATATCCTTCCTCTTTTCCATATGTTTTCAAAAAAGTTTTGAGAATTTGCCGGGGCTAATTTTGATCATAGAATTGACCATTTTCAGGCGGCCATAAAGATTTTCAGCATGGAACGGACCTACCTTCTGCAAGACGCAAAAGTGAGGATGAAGGTCGGATCAAGTGTCCAACCCGGGAATATCCACGATCTTAATAGGGACGGAAGTTTTCATGGTTTATATTTTTCTATATCCATATTTCAAGTGGAATTTTTTTTTTTCTTTTTTAAATATTATTGATTTTGTGTATGAAATCTATTCTTTTTCTTCAATTTCTCATATTTTAACCTATTTCCCATTAATGTTCCATACAACTTTTATTTTAAGTATTATTTTTCATGGAGAAACTATATTTATAATTAATGTACTTAAAGTTGGTGTTGAGAGAGTAGATGTAGAACTCTTTCCACATGAGCAAAATAGGCTATCTAGGTTTTACTATAGATGAGAATATCATCTAAAAAACCTAAGACAAAATGACAAAGAAAAGGACGGAAGACATTGAGGCCTAGGAAAGTGGAGGGGGCATTACACAAGCCAAAGGGAATCACCAAGAACTCATAGTGGTCCTCATTAGTTTGAAATGCATTCTTAGGAATGTCTGTATCTAGCCAGAACAAAGATCAAGTTTAATAAAGAGCTCGACACCACTTAGTTCATCCAAGTGATCATCAATGACATGAATGGGAAATTTATCTTTGATGGTGGGTTTGTTGAGGGTTCAGAAGTCAGGACACATGCAACAAGAGCCCTCTTTATTAAGTAACATGACCACAGGAGAATAATAGGGGCTCATACTAGGATGAATAACCCCTGCGGAAAGCAATTCTTGAACAATTTTCTCAATTTAATTTTTCTGGAGAAATGAATGATGATAGGGACGAACATCAGGAGGAAGGCTTATGGGGACGAGGGGAATGGAATGATCATGGACACCATGGGAAGGAGGAAGTTCATGGGGAGTGGAAAAAATAGCTCGATCTTTGGAGAGGATGGATTGGAGGTCAAGGGACACAAAGGGTGTCTCAGTGGCGTGAATGGAATCGAGTTGTACAATAATGTTGGAATAACCTTTTTTTTTAGGATCTTTTCATTGCGATGAGAATTGATGATCTCAGGGGAACCTGTTTTGATGCCTTGAAACTTATATTGTTGGCCCTTCTCGTTGAACTGCATGGTTAATTCCTTAAAATCCATGAGAATGGGACCGAGAGTCCTTAGTCATTTGACACCCAAGATATTGTCACAAACCACAAATGTCAATAGAAAACATATGATATTTCATGTGGTACTAACCAATTTGGAGACACACATTTTCACAACACCCCCCACATTTCATGGACCCACCATTGACAATCATGATTTGAAAGTTGTTCACTCCTCGGATATAGCAATTAGTTTCTTGGGCAATGCAACGATAAATAAAATTATGGGTGCTTCCACAATCAACAAGGATGATGACCTTATGATGCTTAATATAAACAATTAGCTTGAGGGTTTAGGGAGCAAAGAAGCAAGTGAGAGGATTGAGGGAAATGACAAGTTCAACCTCTGGAGGGTCGAAAGGTGGAGTCATGTCAGTGGGTTTAGGTGACTCGACCACAGGGGTAACCTCAACATATTCTTTAGAAACATAATGAGAGATGGCCATAAAAAGATTTTGTTCCTTACACTTATGCCCACGAAAATATTTGTCATCACAATTATAACAACGACCCTTGAGTTGTCGTTCAACCATTTCTTCTTGGGTCAATTTTTGGATCTTTAATGGAGTGGAAGGAGGAGTGGGAGTGACTAGTTTTGGGAGAGGAATGAAGGGGGTTTTTCTGGGTTGAGAATAGACAACTTGTTGTGCTTCCTTAGGGATTTTAGTATCTTCCACCCAACTTTGAGGGAGAGTCATGAGGACATCAACATGTATCTCATCCTTGAGGCCATTGATAAAGCATTCTAAAAAAAAATCATCAGACATGCCCTTTTGTGCAGAAAGTCAGTCGCTCAAAAGCGACTATAAAGTCTTCCACTGTTCCAGATTGTTTCAACTTTATAAAATGGCCTAAATGGTTGGTGTCAGTGTCAAAGCGTTCATAAATTTCTGCAACAAATTGTGTCCAAGCCACATAACCCTCGAAGATATTTTTTCTCCATTACCACCATTTCCAATGTTCTGGATCTCAATGGAGAACACCATACCTGAGTTTGGACAACTCATTAGTAATTTCATACAAAGAGAAAGTGTTCCATTTGAGTGACCCAACTTGGGGGATCCAATCCATCATATTTGTTCACCTCCACACAAGGGGGACGCAGGTCATACAGAAAGTGGTCCAGAGCAAAAGAGGTGGACTAGGAGGATTCAAGACCTTCGAGGTTATAAGGTATGGAAGAAGAGAAAGGATATGGGGTGGGCTTAACCAAGGAGGTCAAAGTGTTCCCTGCATCTTGGTATTGCTGACAGGTGGCAGTCAATTGAGTGATGGATGTGGGAAGTGATTCGAGAAGAGAAAGATGGGAGTTGAGGTTACCAATACTGGACACAATGGAAGATATATCACTCTAGGTTTGGTCATGAGCTTTTTCCAAGGTGGTGAGACATTGCTCCCAATATTGGCTACGAGTGTGGGCCATGGGGATGGGACAGGGGGGGAATTGGAACCACATAAAATTGAGTTACTAGTGATTGGTACCACTACAATCAATGCAAAGAGAATAAGTCAATGGGGTAGATGCCCAATAGGTATTTCGGGAAGGGGTTGTGTCCATGGAAAAAAAAAATTATTGGAAAATGATAGGTATGCCTTTGATCAGGGAAAGTAGAGGAATATAATGGGATAGGTCTCAATAATGGTGCCGACGGGATCCATAATTTATTTATTTTTTACTCTTACAGAGTTATACTCTGATCTGAATAATACTACAGTGCCAAAATGAACAAATTCTTAACAAGAAGAAATGTGTAGGAATTTCGCAACCAAAATGCAGGAGGCATAGTTGCGCGCTAATAGATCTTGTAATTTTTTGTTTCGGTTTGCATCCCAAGGGTTAGTGTATTCAGGGTTTCTATAGAAAAGGTTTTTCCCTGTGTTATAGCTCTCTAATATACGTGCGAGGTCCAATAGTAGTACTTGGCCCAATATCTCAAGGCACCAACTAAGGAGGTTTGAGTGTGCCCTTAGTTGTACTACCCAACTACCTAGGTATTAGAGACTATATTCCTGAGTGTTGTTTTCGGTAGCACTATAACAATCAAGAGACTGATTGGTTGATCTACGAAGGGATTCAAGATATCTAGGTCGATTTATATACAGGTATTGTTTGATGCACAAACACTCGAAGGGGTACCCACAATGGTTACGAGGGTGGCCAACAATGCACGATTAAGAACGAATTGTAGCTCCCGCGTTTATGCTCCCCGACTACGGATTTATGCACTGAACTATAGATCTTTGTAGCTTTAACACGCTAGAATATGTCTCTACACTGAAAAAAAATAACCCATAATATTTTTCAAAGGAAAGTTATGTGATACCATTTGTAAGTTAATAGATCTATTATAATAGCAAAAAACAAAAATATTTCAGAGAATAACAGTGAAAGAACACAATAGATGAAACCACAACACCATAATAATACTTTTGTTGATAGGAAACAATGTTCACTTTCCTCTTCGAGGGGGAAACCTCAACAGAGAAGAGCTTTATTACAATAATTCTCAACACAAAACTTCTCATACCCTTGACTCCTATCTGTACTAAATCCATCTACCAAAATAACATTCTAGAGGAATATCTTCTAGAAGCAGAAGTTTCTATTAGGTCTTCTTACATTTGACTTATTCTTCCTTATTACTAGGCCTTATTAATATTGACCTTTATTACATGGAAAATATATTATTCTACCTATGTGAGGGGTTAGGGAGGTTAACTCCCTAAAAATAGATATCGAGTGGGCTAGAGTGTGGGAGGGAGAGAGAGGAAGACATAGAGGGGGGATAGAAAGTGTGTGTGCGAGAGTGTGGTAGGGACAGAGAGGAAGACAAAGAAGGGAGGTAGAGCATGAGTGTTTTAGAGTGTGGGAGGGAGAGAGAGGAAGACATAGAGGGGGGCTAGAAAGTGTTTGTGAGAGAGTGTGGGAGGGAGAGAGAGAGCAAGTCATACAAGGGAAGTAGAGAGAGTGTTTGAGAGTGTGATAGGGAGAGAGAGGAATATAGAGAGAGGGGGATAGAGAGAGAGCTAAATGTAGGAGAGAGG
>SNQJ01S0020907.1:96766-121085 GCA_010110895.2 Picea sitchensis
TCTCTGGCATGATTTCGGAACAGAGGCTCCACGCACAGGCTAGCTCAGCTTTTCCCAAACAACCAGGGATTCTTCCACTCGAGTTTTAACACAGGCTTAATGCGCACACAGGTTTTATCAGAGACACGGGTTACTCAGAGTCATACACAGACTCCACAGCTCTGGACATGGTGTACACGATTTTCCCCCGGACCAAACACAGGCTTTACGACTTTCCAGAGATAAACCAGGGTATTCTGGCAGAAGGCGTACCAGATCCACGCACAGAGGTTCGGGTTCCCTTGGAGGAAGATCCCCCACCCACGGTTCAACTCGGCGCTTATATGTGCATGCACCAGGGTTGACACTTGTCACCCTGGGAACTGCATGCGTTCCATCCGTACGCCCTTCTCCCACCACTTGGGAAATCACGGGTCCTTCCCAAGGACTTAGGTTAAAATAATGTGCACATGGATTTTTAGGAATAATAATAAAATATTATTCCAGGCCTAAGCCCCCTAGGCTTATCCCCCTAGGCTCCACACTCAGCCCCTTTCCCACCTTCCAGCCCCTAGTTCCTTGCCCCATCTATGGACGCTCAGTCCCCCATCACTCTTTCATCGTGGTCGGTCTGCACTGGCGGTATTTATATTTTTTTTTATTAATTGACCTGCATACATACAAGTACATCAACATGCTCCTGGCCTTCAAAACTTAGGCTCCCTGGCCTAACAAAACTCATAAGTCTACAACTTATACAAAACTTGTCTCACCAGCCTATAGAACATATTTACAATCTCTTTCAGAGCATGGTTTACATCGGGGCTCGGCGTTGGGGACACTACAATTTGAGCGGAAGCACCGCCCCCTTCAAGGTACAAATAAACTTCAATATTCCTGTATTTGAAGGTCAGATAGATGAAAATGGTGTAGAAAAGTGGTTGAATCTACTAGAAGGGTATTTTTCTGTCCATAATTTTTCGAATAGAGAAAAGATTACTTTTGCGCTCCTCAAAGCCGTTACCCATGTTAAAGATTGGTGGAAAACATTCTGTGAGCAAAAGGAAATAGAGGAACCCTCGCTATTTACAGTCACAACCACCCAGGACTCGTTCAGGGATGATATTAAGGAACAATACTACCTTGTTGGAAGTTATGACGACTTGTATACCAAATGGACAACACTACGGCAAGAAAGAGACCAAGTAGTGCCAGAGTTCACAAATATCTTCCATACCTTGTGCACCAAGCTGGGTATCAAATATTCAGAGCGACATCTGGTGCTCAAGTATCGTGGTGCTCTACAGAGATACATTAATACAAAAATGGAATTTTTGGACATCTCATCCTTGGGAGCGGCCTACCGACATGTCATCAAAATTGAGCAGAAGCTCAAACAAAAGATGCGACAATTTGGGCCCAGGAACCCCTCACAACAAAATCGAGGAAAGGGAGACCCCAACCCACAGAACAAAGGACAGAGAAAATATGGACAGTATTAGGACAACCAGTCCAAGACACAAGAAAAGAAGGACACCGAAAATACAAAGAAAGATATCGGGAAGTGGTGCGACTTCCATAAGAGCCCTTGGCATAACACTATTGACCGCTTCTCAAAGAAGTCGTTGGTGGACGAAGTGAAAGCCTCTAAATCAGATGCGGTTTTTGACTCTGAGTTAGAACCAAAAAGGGGAATATGGATCATTGACGTGGAACCCAGTGCCATAGTTTCTATCACCAAGCTCCAACATCATGAACTAGATGATCCAGAAGAAGGAGAGCGCCTCTTCGATTCACAAATGTGGGTAAAAGGCACCCCGCTGCGCTTCATCGTTGATAGTGGTAGCTAGAATATTCTCATCTCAGCAGAGGTTGTCAAGTAGCTGGCCCTGTTGACAATGTTTCACCCACAACCCTACACCATTGGATGGATCCTCCAAGGAATTGATCTCTACATCAGCCAACAGTGTCGACTATCGTACAACATCAAGGCCTTCAAAGATGAGGTATTATGCGATGTTGCTCCTCTCAAAGTTTGTGATGTTGTTTTGGGACAACCTTATTTATGGAAATGTCATGTTGTATATGAGTCTAGGCCTCCTAGTGTTATTATTACTTTGAACAGGAAATTGTACAGGATACCTGAGGCAGTCCCACCTAGTGCCATTTCCTTGATCTCTGCCAAGCAATGCAGGAAGCTCATCTCTTAGATGGGGAAGTTTGTCTTCTTCGTGATTCGCTCTCGGAATGAGTGAAAGATCACAACCACATCCAGGGTCTCTGCGGCCGACCTCTCCACAGAACAAAATCAAGTAGATAAGGTCGTCGAAGAATACCCAGATATCTTCTCCCCACCTATCGGGGTACCTCTGCACTGCCAGGTCAAGCACCCCATCGATATGATCCCCGACGCAGCGTTGCCCAATGGGCCAGTCTATTGTCACTCTATGTCATAGAATGATGATATCAAGAGACAAATCCAAGAACTTCTCCACAAGGGGCACATCCATCCTATCTCATCACCCCGTGGGAGCCCAATCGTGCTGGTACAAAAGAAAGATGGAACCTGTCGACTCTATATTGATTATCGGGCTCTGAATAAAATCACAGTCATAAACCGGTACCTAATTCCCTAAATCAATGACCTCCTTGATCAAATCACGAGGGCCAAATACTTCAGTAAGTATGGACACCACCAGGTCCCGATAGAATAGACAAATGTATGGAAGACCGCCTTCAAGTCAAAGGAATACAATTTTGAATGGTTGGTCATGCCCTTTGTTTTGACAAATTCTCTAGCCACTTTCATGAGGATGATGGACGATATCCTGTGACCATTCACCAATACTTTTGTAGTGGTGTATCTAGATAACATTCTCATTTACAACAAGTCTTGGGAAGAACACTTGTAACATATTCAATAGGTTTTGCACACCCTGCAGTAGCACAAGTTATACGCCAACTTGGAAAAATGATCCTTCGGCATGGACATGGTCCATTACCTGGGATACATCATTGATCAACATGGTTTACATGTGGATCCATCCAATATCCAAGTCATCTATGACTGGTCAACCCCAACCACCCTCACCGAGCTTTGGAGCTTCTTGGGCCTTGCCAATTTCTACCACAGGTTTGTGTTGGGATTCTCCCATATTGCATGGGCCCTTAGCCAAATAGCCAGGGTTGGTGGTAAGGAAAAATTTGCGTGGGGACAGTCCCAACAACAAGCATTCGATGATTTGAAGCAATCCTTATGCTCAGCCCCAGTACATTCACTACTATACCTACACCAACCCCTTCATAGTGAAACACTATTAGATGTTGTCCATAAGTATCCTACTTATGACAAAGAAATGTACTCCATTCTGCAATCCTGCCGCCAGTGGAGACATTACATTCTTGGGAAGGAGACAGTCATCCACACTGATCATAAGCCACTGCAGCTCATGCAGACACAAGGAAAATTATAGAATGACATACTTACAACAATTCCATCTCAATATAAAGTATAAAATAGAAAACACCAACCACATCGCTGATTTCCTCAGTAGACCGCCAGTCGTGGAACTCTCCACGGTGCTAGACTCTTACAGCCATGAGACCTCTGGATGGCCCCAACTCTATGAGACAAACCCAAACTTTTCCACCACCTACCAAATGTTGGGTGAAAACTCAGTTGTTGATAATTTCATCTTCAGGATGGGTTGTTGTGTCGTCTGGGCCATATCTACATTCCATCAAGTGAGAGAGCGAAGATGATCTGGGAATCCCACTACAGTCGGGTGGAAAGACACTTCAGCGTCGAAAAGACAGTGGAGATGTTACATAAACATTTCTACTGGCTGAAACTTCGATAGGAGGTCAACAAGTATATCAGGTCCTGCACTACCTGCGCTATTGCCAAACTGACCAGTAAGAAACAAGACCTGTACACCCCTCTTACTACTCTTGATAAGCCATGGGGATCCATCTCAATGGAATACATATCAGGCCTCTCGTCCACCAAGCGGGGAAATGACTATGTTTTTGTGGTTGTTGATCGCTTTTCTAAGATGGCCATTTTGGTTGCCTGCAAGAAGAGAATCACAACATAAGCCACTGCCAAGATCTTCTTTGAACGAGTCTGGGTACATTTTGGAATCTCCAAAACCATTGTCTCAGATAAGGAAAATTGATTTCTCAGAACATTCTGGTCGATCCTCTGGTCAATGCTGGACACCAAGCTCACCAAATCCATGACCTTCCACCCCCAGACAGATGGCCAAACTGAGGTCATAAATCGAATGATCGTGCATATCCTGTGCATGTATAATTCCAAGGACCCTCACACATGGGATGAGAGTCTTCCCTATGTCCAACATAGCTACAACCGAGCCCTGCATAGATCAACCGACCACAACCCCTTTCAGGTGGGGTTGGGATTCCAACCATTGGGTCCCATAGATGTTGCACTTCCCCTTGCGGTCACCTCGACTGAATCATCTCCTGCTCCAACTGAAGCTTACGAAGACACCCAATTCATTGATCGGATCCAACACATCCGCCAACAGGTTCAGGATATCCTACAGAAGTCCAATGAAAAGTACAAGCAACACCATGATCAATATCAAGTGCCACATAAGTTTCAGGTGGGCGAAAATTTTTGGTTGCACTTGCAGAAAGAACGCCTTACAGGACCCCATCGTAAGCTTCACCCACTCTGTTATGGGTCATACACCATCACCAAGGCTATGGGGGATAATGNAACATTGATGATGAAATATTAGAAAATGTTGATACTGACAAATTTGGAAAGAAAAAAGCTAAGAATTATATAAGATATCGAACTAAGAATATATATAATACTTATTTCAAAGATGAATTAGTAACAGCACAGGCTCAACTTTTACTTTCTCTATTGAAGTCAAGAAAGTTAAAAGAAGCTACATCATCATTGGGTATTCAAAAGTCGACAAAGGATACAAAGCTGCAACAGAATGTCTTTAACAATATAACTGGTGTATTAAAATCTTTTGGGAAATATCGAAAGGAAAATGTCTGTGTTGCACGTAAAATGTTACAAACAACAATTGTTTCAGCGAGCAATATAAAAGATCGTTTGACACGACACATGGCAAAAAATTTGGGAACGTCAAGAAAACCATTACACAAACATAGAAAAATTCGTATCCAAATAGATGTAAATGATGAATTGGCTTGTTGGACAATGATTTCCAGACAACCCTACAAAGATAGACTTGCAGAAAATGTTAAAGAATTGGCCCATAATTGTTGGTTGGAAGAATCTCGTGTTTCACCACATACAAGGGATGTGTTGCATCGAAGAATAGCATGAAATCAATATGAAGAACATCCAAAACATATATTGCCAATGACACAAATAAAGTTGTTTGATAAATTCAAAGAAGAGCACAAAGTTCTCCAATTGGAATCATATGTTATTTTCTGCGCTATGGGCTTATCAAACGACAGTAAAGACCGCTATAGGTTTCAAGCCATTTCATTTAGTCTATGGGGTCGAGGAAACTCTTCCCATCGAGTGCGAAATTCCCACCCAACGCACCGCAATTGAGCTATTACCTGACACTGCTTCGATGGAGCAACGCTTGCTGAACTTGGAGACTCTGGATGAAGATCGTTGATCTTCCTTACAGAACAACGAGGTAGCTAAAAAATGATCCAAGGCTACCTTTGATCGCCATGTCAACCTTCGGTCATTCCGCGAAGGCGACCTTTTCCTAGCTTATGATATCGCTCATGATACCTTTGGCCATGGAAAATTCGAATCACTTTGGCATGGCCCTTACATCATCCAACATTGCCTCACCAAAGGAGCATACATCCTGGCCTCCCTCGAAGGCCTCTCACTCAAGGAACCCGTCAATGGGTTATACCTCAAGAAATTTTATGCTTAGAAGTAGTCATTCTACTTTAGGATATTTTTTCTTCTTTTTAGTGTTTTTAATCTTTTTTTCCTACCCTCTCGTATAAACTATCCTTTGTGTTATTGACAGATGCTTCCTCCACTAGCCTACCACATTGGTTACGCCAACGGCGCCAGCCGTTGGACACAAAATCTCACTTCGGCGGCTTGGGATCTATACACCCCCTCACACGCAATGCTACATTCAAGCGACATCTGTTTGGGACTAGGAACCAACAACCAAGCTGAATACACTGTGGTCATTGGCCTCCTGGACGATACCCAACATCATCATATTCCTCACCTTAGCGTCTTCCTCGACTCTCGATTAGTCGTTCTCCAGCTCAACAATGTATATCATGTACGCGATCCATGCCTCTTTCGCAAATACCTGCAGGTTAGACTGTTATCTCGACATTTTGATTCCATTACATTTACACATATTCCAAGACAATTGAATCAAACTACAGATCAAATAGCTAACATAGTGTTAGATTGGCATATATCACATCAAGCTACACATACATAAACATCTCATACATCCTGTCACAACATATATATAGAAATGACACCATCAAAAAAAAAGAAATCAACACAAAACACATGTAGACAACATCAGGATCTCAAAATATGTATACTCATATATACATATCGGCCCATCAGGCCATCCGAATGTTTACATACAAAAATACATGTATCCGCAGGCCAATGCAACACCTCGGTACAAAAATCGGCTCACCAGCCTATCAACAAAAATATATACATCATACATCAATCAGGGTGACTCTATCGCACCCCCACCTGCTCCTCCCTCAGAAGGAGGTGGTGGCCCACCCCCACCTGTCCCAGGCGGTGGTGGAGGACCACCCGCAGGACCCTCCTGCCCTGGCGGCAAGCGTCCACTAGTCATCGCAGCCAGCACTGCTGCTCGCCGCACTATGGCCCACCATGGTGGCGGCACTTCCACTCACCATTCCGGGAGCCCAAGGTGTCCATTTTTCGAACCGTCTTCAGCCACAGGATCAGCATCCCGTCACCTACATCACAGAAGTCCCTGGGTCACTTTTCATCCTGGTCCCCCGGGGCACCTTTTTTCAGGTCATGGTCAGGTACGCACGCACATAGTCACATTTATCAAATACATGTTCATATCTTTGCTTCTTTTCAGATATTGTTCACTTTGGGTGTTTGGTTGTTATGTGCGCAGGTACTTGCTCATCGTTCATCAACATCACCCCTTCAGGTATATACTCAGCACTGGCATGTAGTCTCTCCTGTTGTATTGCATTTACATTTCCAGTCAACACCCTCTGCTATTTGCCTTTAGGATACTTATTTTCCGACTCTGCAATACCCACGCCTCCATTTGCACCTACGGTACTGTCACCCGGTAGCATTCTCACCCACATGAGTTGTCCCATTCATAACACCTTTTTGCAATTTTGACACTCATGTTGTTCTTCATTACCCTTTAGGGATGGGAGTCCCGATAGTATTTTATCATGTCGAGCATCAGCCACATACTTCTTCTCCTCATTTTTCTAGCTTCCCATATGGACTCCCAGATCATCTCTTTATGGTTCTATTCTTTTACCTGTACCTCCGCAGGATCATGAACCCCCCATTTCATCCACCATCATTTTGCCCATCTATGAACCTATCTTCATTTCACCTACCTCATACAGAAACTCACCAATGGGGACCCCACCCTTCATCAATTTTCCAAGAAAATTATTCCCTCCCTGGGGCACTCATTTTTCACTGGGGCACCCGTTTCTGTATTTGTACAATTTTTCACAAGCCATTATTCGTTATTTATTTGTACAAACAGCTGTCTTTCCAGTCTTTCCATTTTGTTTTGTCGTCCCCGTTGGCGACTTGCTTCATTTTGGCCACACACAACCCATGTCACCCTTGGTTGGAGAATTACTTCTCATCTTCCCTTGCAGGCATCGTCCATATCTTCAGAGTACTACCCAGGTCACTTACCTCTACCCTCTGAATTTGTTCACCTTGTCCCGCCTCTGGCACAACTTATCACTGGTCTTATCGTCCCCCTGACACTCGACCTTGTTACGCAATTGTGGCCACTTTTTATCTCATACATCCTCCAACCAAGGGTAGTCTTGAGTCTTCCCACTCCTTGAATTCATCCATGTACGTCTGCCACTTCCTCACCTCAGTAGATTTCACGAATCCCTTTGCTTCTGGGAGTTACGTCCCCCTTTTTTCGACATCAACACAATTTTCCAGAAGGGCGACAGTATATTGATTCTCATTTTCCATTCAATGAGAGATCTCGGACGACACAAGGGGAAACACCATTTCTCCCTGTTGTCGTTGGTCGCCATAACATTCGACACCAAAACTTTCTCATGTTACGATGGGTCTTACTTTGTGACTATTGCAGTTATTATTATCATTTTCCGAAGACCTCTGAGCTTGGTAGGGCCCTCAATGCTCGCATCATCGTCGCTGCTTATTACCGCGATCATTGCCTATTGTTTAGAGTATGTTCCTTTGCAGAATTGTATTCTTCCTTTATCATTACCACCCCCGAGGGAACTACCGTTGTCTACACCAACACTTCTGTCATCTTTTTTCATAGTTACATAACACGAGCATGGGGCATGCCCGCCTCGTTTGTACACAATTTTCTATTTTTCTGCACAACTCTCAGAAGGTCAGGTCCTACCGGTTCCTTTTTTCTCCAACGGATCGCTCTGAAAGGTCCCACTATTTCTCTCCCTTACAACAACATTCTCAGTAGAAGAAACATTGATGGATTTTGGCTATATGTATGCTCCTAACCTCATCCATCACGGGGCATCTGTTATCACTGAAATTTTGTCCGCACATGGCGACAAGAACTCAGCATCGTCAAACAATAATGAAGTCATTCATGGCACTGAATTAATTTCACAGCATTGCAAAAAGGTCAAAAACTATACAAAGTAACCAAAAATTGAAGGGTGCTTTATAGAAGTTTGGTGCGTGCGCACATGCACAGAACAAGAACGTACCATGCACGCATACGTGCACGATGCGCGGTTGTTGGCGCAAAAACCCATGCACCTGCTAAACGACGCATTTATTGAATTGGTCGGCCTCCCAACCACTTATGGATCATCTCCCAAGCCGATTTGACCCTCAAATATGAGCTAAATCCGCATGGTAGGCTGGTCAAAGACCTAATGAAGCCCTAAAGAGCCCCTTTTCACACTTCAAAGGAGTTACATAATCACCCAATGCAATGCTATAAAAATCCATGAAGAAACATCATTTTCTCAAGGAATTTCATGTAATGTTATGCTGCTTAGATTGTTTTAAGGACTCACTCCTTGGCAATAAAACATTAGCACCATTTCATTGAGCTATCCACCTCCCCATTAAGTGGATGTGCTAGGAGTTCTTTCACCATCATTCTCATTTTCTTATTGTAAGGAGAACAAGTTTTTGAGGGTCTCAAGAGCCTTCCATTGGAGAAACAAGGGACTCATAGTCCCCTTTCTTCATTGTGCTTTGATTTCATCAATTGATCAGCCTAAAAACATTGGTGATATTGGTATTTTTTTGTTTGTTATTTCTTTATCCATATGCTCATGATTTTAGTTTGTATTAGTTTAATTCTTGCTTATAGTTTTGTTGTTCTTTCTCTAACTCTTTCCTCTACAGCTGTCATGCTCATCAAGATCCAACTGGGCATGTAAGCACCCTTGATTTTCTCACCAAGTGGACGAAAAGGGTGCAAACACACATCATTCAGTCAAATAACTATAAATATAACAAAGCAAGGGATTCATATAGAGAGACTCGGAATAGTTAGCCACAAAGGAGAGGTAAGAAGTAAATGATGTTATTTAATGGGTGGCTATAAGGAAGATTGATTTATGAGGGGACCAGGGCAATGGAGTGAAGTGGATTATCCATTTCATAGTAAAATTTAAATTGGTTGGCTATAGGGAATATTGATTTATGAGGGGATGATGGAAATAGAGTGAAGGGGATTATCCATTTCACAATAAACTTTGAATGCTATGGTGTCCTTTTATATCGTCAATAAGGTAGTGTTATAGTTTCCATTTCTATTGCCATCAAAATACTCCATGGATTAATTTTATTGTTTTTCAAACTTAACTTGGTTCTGTTTGTAAATGGATTTTAATGAGACCATAGAATATAACTAAATGAAAAATCTTTTCTCAACAAATTTAGCTAACCTCGGTGTCCAACGTCATCCTTGATGGTGCCTTGAATACCAAATCTTTGCTCAACAACTTTAGCTAACCTCGTTGTCCAACATCATCCTCGATGGTGCCTTCAATACCAAATATTTTCACAATAACTTCATCTAATATCGATGCCAAACATCCTCCTCAATGGTTCCTTTCTCTCACATAGAGCATTAGTTCCTACTTCAATCCACCTCTGTCATCACTTAGTTTATTCATAGTAGAAACTATAGAATATGTATGTTGTGGGTGGAGATATATGATTGTATTTTTATGGCACATGAAAATGAACTCCCATATTTGGATTTATGTTTTGAAAGGTTGGACATGTTACAATTTCCTTATGCCATCCCCTCATCAGTTCACATTTGCATGGTCACTACACCTGGTATTTCACCACTTCACAGCTATAGATGAAAAGTTAGAAACGTTACCTAAACATGGCCATCACCATTGAAACATGGCTATCAAGTGTTAGCCTACCACTTTCTAGTTATCTAAAACATTTGAAATGCCATCCAATGAGAGTAGGAATTTCAAAAATAAACAACCCATCAAATTTGACAATTTTGACAACTTGGGTGCATGGTTGGACAATTTTACCAAAGAAAGTTGACTGGTGGGAGGGACTTTTAGTCGTATTTGATGGGAAAATTGGGAAATTTTCCCATTAAATTCCATTCTTTCATCCAATCACACCTCCCAACATAGCATACTTCATATGTGCCAACTCATCATACTTCATTGCTGAATCAAACATACTAGTCCTTGCAAAGAACAAATGAATAAATTATAACTTAAACTTAAATCATGACATCAAATCCTAACCAAAATTTCTTAGGATCTAGCTTAGAGAGGTGTAAAAGGTTCTCTTGTTTTCTATTTACATAGTACCTTCTTTTTCCTTTAAATAGAGATTTGTACTATTTATCATTTCAAATTTTAGGGACCCATTATGGCTTTTTGAGCAATCTTTCACTCATTATCATACCAAGGGCTAGCCATTCTATTTTCCTTTTAAGCATACAATGCAATAGAGAACTTGTTTATGGAAGTAGAGAGAGTTGTCATCAAATTATGACAGAAGTCTTCAATCTTGTCCTTAATTTATAGGAGATTTAATTCATTCTTTAAAGTCTTTAAAAATATATCCATTTTATTTTTTCGTAAGATCAAGTGTTTTTGATAGGGCTTTTGTGCATGACAAATTTTAGAGTTAGGGTTAAGGGTTTATGATCTAAGCCATGCTCATGGTCATTTATGATATCAAAATTTACTATTTTGTTATCATTTATGATATCAAAATTTACTATTTTGTTATCATTTATGATATCAAAATTTACTATTTGATTATATATGGGGATGTCATATATTATATAATCTATGACACTACTACAAAACCCATGAATACTAGTCATCTAGTTGGAATTTGGCCACTTTATCATACCATTGCAAACTATTAGATCTTGAGAACTACAAAGATTAATTAGCTAAGGTGTGAATAAGTTGTCAACTATGTCTTCATAGTTTGTTTTGTGTCTACTAGCTAAAACAAGGTCCCCAACAGGAGCAATAGGATAATGTAGTTATTTCTCAAAGTGCAAATATATTATTTTAAGTCATTCTAAGGATAATTTTTATCTAGATTGTTTTACTTATAAAATCTAGGATTAATAGGTACAAAATAACAAATTGTTATATAAACCTTTAATAGTAATATCTGAAATCGCATCTACATCTACTTATTGAAAGGGATTTTTTTGTGAAGCCTAATATAATGAAAATATTTTTCTTTATGTAAGAAGCTATTGTTCCAATCCCTTTTCCTTAGGATCTCTTGTTATATAACCTCTTATCACCTATCTATAATAGGATATGTTACATACCCTCTTGCTATATATGGATGGCAAGATAAATCCATTCTATCTATAATAGCATCTCTTGTTAGATACCCTCTTGCTATATATGGATGGCATGATAAATCCATTTTATCTTTAAAACAAAACATTTATAAATATCACACATTTAAAACAAAATATAAAATTTTATTAAATAACCATTTTTATTTGATAAATATTAGAAACAAAACATTTATAAATATCACACATTTAAAACAAAATATAAAAGTTTATTAATTAACCATTTTTATTTGATAAATATCACAAGATTTAAAACAAAATATAAAAGTTTATTAGTTAACCATTTTTATTTGATAAATATCACAAGATTTAAAACAAAATATAAAATCTTATTAAGCAATATTTTTTATTAGAAGTATGGTGACAATATATCTTACTGTCTAGAAATTACACCAAGATATTGAAGCTACCTTAAAATCTACCACACCAAACTTGTTATCATCAAAAAACTTTGAACTTCACATAAATAGGAGCACATTGTGACGAACTTATTCACTGTCCATACAAGATACAGAGCATGTACTATGGGAAAGAAAACATGGTAACTTATCATAATGAGTACAACCATATTTACACTTTCTTCATCGCGAAAGTACTTACAGATTGAACAACATTCTCATTCTAGGTTTAGGATATTCCCATCAATGTTCCATCCTACCTTTATTTTAAGTTTTTTTTAATTTAAGTATTTTTTGATTTCATGGAGACCTTGAACCCATATATATATATATATTATTAAATTTGATGGTTTATTAAGTAATTTTTTTTATCAATTTCTCATATTTTAACATATTGTTCACTAATGTTTCAACATTTATCTCAAATTGTAATCTTAAATTTGTACTTTAATTATCTAAGACCTATGCAAAGTTACAAATATTGCATGCCACAAAACTTCATGACAGAACTCTGAACTCTGAAGACGCATGCCACAAAACTTCATGATAGAACTCTGAAGGCTTACGACGCAGTTCAGGGACTACTCAATATATTGCGCGTTGTTATAAATCACTTAATGAAGTGATTTTTTGACACATAAACAACATACTGCTATCCTTAGCATATAAACTAAAAAATACACATGAATTTGATAACACACAAAATACTTGATATATAATAAACTTTAGCGATGTGCGCTATAACAAAATACTAATATCATTGACTTCTAAACAACTTTTGAAATATTACAAAACCAGAGCTTGATCTCTCATACTTCTTTGACTTCTTCAGTTGTTGTTGCTCTTCCTATCGACTATTCTCTCTCCGTTTTGTGTCTATTCTCTGTCTCTTGACTTCCTACAGACATGGAAATATATAGATAAGACTGAGACTCCTTACAGAAGCTAATCGACTTAACATTTAAGACACAAATAAATTTGACTAACTCTCAACTACTTATCCAAACTCAAGAAAGATTAAGATCAACTTCATTAAATAACTCCCCTGCTTGCCCATTGAAAAAACTGAGTATGAGTAAACTTGTAAATTTGTATTTCCAGACTGATTGACTGACAAATCGACGGAGACATAAAGATCAACGACTTGTAATTACTCTTTCCAACACTCCCTCTTAATTATAAGTAGGTGGGATTTACATGACACAAAATTTACATAAAAAAATTGAATTTTCTTGAATTGTTTTAATGATTTGTCACTGCATAGACTCCTAGAATACTGTGGATATGTTGAAATGCATCTCTTGCTAAATTTTTTGTAAACATGTTTGCAACTTGTTCTTTTGACCTAAAAAATTCTAAAGAGATCTCTTTGTTATTCACTAATTCTCTAATAAAATGATACATTGTGTCAATGTGCTTGGTTTTCTTGTGAAATACATGATTCTTTGATAACATGATGGCTGTAATGACCCCTTTGTTACGACTACGAGCGAAGCAGAAGTGCAATTTTTTTTGTGGTTTTAGGGAAAGAAGGCGACGATGACAACAATTTACCTCACCACTGACGACAAATGTAAGCATCCAGTCCAAGCAACAAGCAACTATGACTCAACGCACTAGCACAGGAGAAATGGGGTGAAACATGCGTTAAGACAAGGAGAAATGACTACCCGCCCGATACAACAGGACCATGCCTACCAGCTAAGGGACAACATCCCCCTCCCAGCACAATGACCTTGATGAACAAAGACTTGAACCTCAAGGCATGCGAACCAAACACATGAAGGTGTTCCACTCGTGTGAAAAAACAAAATTACAACACTCGACAACACTCACATAGAAGGCACAGACTTCGTTCAGGTTATCCTTCACCTCTATACCTTAGTGCGCATAATGATCCGCTCATCAGGAATCATGTCGTCCCCAGGGGATAGACACGACCATAACTTTGGCGCAACACATCCTACCGGGACAGGGACTCTAGAAAATCCAGTCCCAAGGGATAAAATTACTGAGAGGGTGACTATGCTTATGCCCCCCAAGCAACGGCTAGTGAAAAAGCAAGATGACAATATTCCCAAGTGTTTTGCAAGATACTACATGACATCGCCAACGCATGAAACCAATATCTGTTAAGCAAGATGCCTAAGTGTGAAGGAGTGAATTAATATCAGGCTACTATGGTTGTGAAAGTTATCAAGGGTGAATTAAAACAAGTTCTTAACAATCGAAAAAGCTAATCAACAATTACATACTGACCATTAAAATGAGTGAAATAATGATCTATGCTTCTTATGAAATAATCGACTTTGTTGTCTAAATGAAAAGTATACATTAATCAATGTCCACACAACATATAATCATTGTCACACTAACTGAGTTAGTTGGAGACTAATGTGGGCATGTAATTACCACTATTCACTACACTACATAACAAGGTAGACCCATTTAATTTAATCACTTCAACATTGCTAACCAGTCTAAATTTACAACACTAACTGTATATAATTATATTGACAAGACCAACAAGATTTTCAGCATTGACGAGTTTCAACCTCATCGCGAGCATGTAATTTAAAATATTAACAATATAGCTCAGTCATTGTTCATTAAACCACCACTGCGGTCTGAATAATGCATGGAATGTTGTCCATTAAAGTAATACAGTCCATTAATATTAACGCTCTCTGTCTCAATCTACACATCACATCAAGTGGGTCTGAAGATACCTTGTCTAACATAAACATACATATTCTAGCATTGAAAATCGAATAATGAAAATTGTTGTCAATAATGAAGATTGCGGTAAATAAACATACATATATCCAATGATTGAATAATGAAAATTGAGGTCAATAATCATACATATTTCTAGCAAATGAATAATGGAAATTGAGGTCAATAATCATGCATATATTCAGCAATTGAATAATGGAAATTAGTGGTCAATAAGGGGGTAAACGTAATCTTCATCAAGGGTAAAAATCGCCATGCAGTGAAGATATTAGATAGAATGTTTTTGGAAAAACACAGTCCTTCAAGGGAAAATTCGTCAGTCCATCACAGTCTTCTCCAAGGGTAATCCTGAGGCAACAAGGGTATCAAATAACCAATTTTTTTAAAGGCAAAAACGTGTTTTTAAAAAAAAAAAATAGGAAACAAGCAGTATCCTTTAAGGTTAACATAATGGTCTTTGAACAGCAAAACACAATGATTCTTAAGGAAAAAATTCATGGTCTTTAAACAGCAAAACGCAATGTTCTTTATGGAGAAAATCATGGTCTTTGAACAACAAAACATAGTCATTCTTTAAGGAAAAAATTCGTGGTATTTAAACATCAAAACCCACTCATTCTTTAAGGAAAAAATCCATGGTCTTTAAACAACAAAACCCAGTCATTCTTTAAGGAAAAAAATTGTGGTCTTTAAATAGAAAAACACAATCATTCTTTAACGCAAAAATTCATGGTCTTTAAAAAACAAAACACAGTCTTCTTTATGGTGAAAATCATGGTCTTTGAACAACAATCTTAGTCACATTTAATTTGCAAAAATCGTGGGCATTTACAGCAAGCTCTATCAACTTTGAAAGCAAAGAAGTGGGCACTTCAATGACAATCTCAAACACATTTTAAATGGCAAAATCGTGGTTTCTCTTTTTCATTTCCCGGATGCCAATACAATGCAGACATGAATAACACAAAAAAATGTTTTTCCATTTCCAGGATACCAAATATAAAAATGCAGATAGGGAATCAAATCATTTTTCCATTGCCAGAATATCAATACAACGTAGAATAAAAACGTTTTTCCATTCCAGGATACCAATACAAAAATGCATACATGAAAACAATTCATTTTTCCATTGCCAAAATACCAATACAACATAAACAAGAATAACAAATAAAATTGATTTTTCATTTCCAGGATACCAATACAAAAATGCAGACATGAAATCAATTCGTTTTTCCATTACCAGAATACCAATACAACGCGGACACGAATAACAAATAAAATCTTTTTTCCATTTCCAGGATACCAATAAAAAAATGCAGACATGAAATCAATTTATTTTTCCATTTCCATAATACCAATAAATCACATACAACAGTAAGACAAACGCACAGATCTAATACGAAAAGTCATTGAAATGATCGCAGGGATTATATCAGTAAAGGAACAAAGAAAAACCAACAAGGAGGCGAGATAATCCTTACGCAGAGGTCTTTGTAATATGGAGAAAGTAAAAAAAATAACAAAGGACAATAACGAAGGTAGACAACTGACAGTAAAATCCTTCACTCATCATCCACGCACATAAAAGTAGGGCATTGAGATCCATAGGTCTATTAACGCTGAAGCAATGACCGTAGATCAGGCTCCTGGCTGACTGTTCCGGTGAGGACTGATGAGCTAGGGAAAAAATGCAAAAACACCCACAATCTTCACAAATCAATACACCACAGGGTGATCAAGACATGCCAGGAATTGAAGGCCATGGGAGTCAATCAATTATTGAGCTATAGGCTATGGAAAAATTCAGTCGTAAACTAGAACTCTCAAATAATAAGTTTACTTACCCAATTAAACATGAATATCCAAAAGCATAAATCCTACTACAGTCTACCATGCAAAAATAAGGAAAGTGTATCGTTGCCTGATCGCTCGCTTCGAGTTGGTGTCTCGCGCACTCCGTGAAAATCCTGCTTGCCGACCGACGACACTTTACCAGTATCTCCCAGCTAATGATAGGGGTACTCTTCTTACCCCTTAGCCCCCTGAGCCACAAAGGAGCCACACACACTATCCAGAGATTCAACTAGCTCCCATCTCACCTCTCAAGGAAAAGCTACCGGCTAAAATCATGAAGATGGGTTACAGTTTTGTTTTTTTTATGAGAAACACAACTATATTTTCACAAGTTCTTCAACTTTCGGCATACAAAAGTTTTTTTTTATTTAGAATTTCACTTTACAGTAAAAACAAAACTTGTGAAGAATTTTGTTAGTTTTCCAATGACTATTTTTCACACTTTCTTTTATCACGATTTGATATGTCAATTTGACAGTTTTTTAACAGTATGTTCCTTAAACATGAAAGGAATGATAATGAGTAACTTTTTTCTACAACAATTTATCTATTATTCAACTTATGTTTTTAAGAAACGAAATATACTGCAACAATCTATAGAGACTCTACTTTATTTTGACTTTAATTTTGAATCCAACAGATGAATATTATAATTTCTAGAATTTTTTGAAGTTGACCAATCTAAAAACATTGCATATTTTAAACACATGTTTTCCTACACCTTGTATCTATCTTAATTTTTACTTAAAACTAAAATATAAATATACCCTTTTGAAGAAAACAGTTTAAGGATTATGAATATATTTTTTTCTAAATTTTTCAGTATATGGTTTTAGAGATACCGATATTTCATTTCACCAAATCATAATGTCTCCCGGAAATATTATGAGGTGATTTTTTAAAAAAATTATATAAAATTAGATAAAAATAAAGAAAATGAAAACAAATTATAGGAATTGAAAGTAGATTCAATTTTGGAAATGTTGGTGTCATTTTAGAAACCAAATTATCAGTATTTGTAGGAGTCCGCAACCTCTGAAATTCAGGTAAGCTTGGGACAATTATGTGGTTTTTGTTATCAGTCCCAATTTCATGTTTTTGGTCGAAATAATCTTTCGGCCGAAACCTAGATTTTAATTGAATCCATTAAAAATAAATGTTTCATCCAAAATATTCTTACCACAGGAAAACAATTCATCCAAAAAACATTGTACACGAATTTTGAGTGCGTCGTCAGGGCGTCGTTCAATTTAACATGCAAATTTTTGGCTGAAAGGTTTTTCGACCAAAAAAATTCCTAGCAATATTTTTTCGACCGAAAAATTGCCGCCAAGAATTTTTGAGAACCGATTGTCATGAAAGTGTTACCCATATTCATGATTTTACCCTACCAAACCTCACAGATATGGGTATCCCAACTCTTACAAGCTAAGTCAGTGAAGTAAAGATTTTTGCAGCGTAACGTTACGCAAACAGAAAAGATCCCTCATCATTTTCCTCCCTCCATTATATAGAGTTTCAGATTCCCTTACTTTCCCAAATCCCATTTTATTTAATGTTTAATAAATTAATTCATAAAAATTCATCCTCGTACATGTGTCACCCATCCCCCTCATTCCTCCAAAAACTAATTTCTTTAATTAATTAATTACCCTTATTTCCCTCACCCACCTAGAGTCACTCCTAGAATCGCTCCTAGGTGTCCCCAAATTCCCTTACAGGTTTTAATGACTTTCCCCATTATTAATTTGCTAGTTCAGTTTAAAATAGAAGGTTCTTAAATGGTAGATACCTTACTAAGTGGGACTAAATGCTTTTTCTTAGTGTTCCTCTTTCTTTTAAGGTTTATGTTTTTCCTAATATCTTAATTATTTTAGATTTTCCCTTTATCCCTTTTTAATTAAACTGAAAAAGGCATGTGCACAGACTTACCCTTTCTTTTAATGAATTAAATTTTTAATTAGCATAAAAATAAAACAATCATTCCCCTTTTTAAGTTTTTATCCCAAAATATTTTTATAAAACACTTTAATTGCTTACCCCCCTTCTTTTCACAAGCTTAATGAATATTACCCTTATTATTTACTTTACTTTATTTTTATTTTTATTTTTATAATTTTTATTTTTATTTTTATCAATTTCTCATATTTTAACATATTTTTCATTAATGTTTCAACCTTTATCTCAAATTGTAATCTTAACTTTGTACTTTAATTATCTAATATCTATGCAAAGTTACAAATATTGCATGTCACAAAACTTCATGACAGAACTCTGAACTCTGAAGATGCATGCCACAAAATTTCATGATAGAACTCTGAAGGCTTATGACACAGTTCAGGGACTACTCAATATATTGCACGTTGTTATAAATCACTTAATGAAATGATTTTTTGACACAGAAACAACATAGTGCTATCCTTAGCATATAAACTAAAAAATACACATGAATTTGATAACACACAAAATACTTGGTATATAATAAACTTTAGCGATGCACGCTATAACAAAATACAAATGTCAATGACTTCTAAATTTTTTTTGCAATATTACAAAACCAAAGCTTGATCTCTCATACTTCTTTGACTTCTTCAGTTGTTGTTGCTCTTCCTATCAACTATTCACTCTTTGTTTTGTGTCTATTCTCTGTCTCTTGACTTCCTACAGGCATGGAAATATATAGATAAGACTGAGACTCCTTACAGAAGCTAATCGGATTAAAATTTAAGACACAAATAAATCCGACTAATTCTAAACTACTTAACCGAACTCAAGAAAGATTAAGATCAACTTCATTAAATAATTCCCCTGCTTGTCGATTGAAAAAATTGAGTATGAGTAAACTTGTAAATTTATAAATCCAGACTGATTGACTGACAAATCAACGGAGACATAAAGATCACCGACTTGTAATTACTCTTTCCAACACTCCCTCTTAATTATAAGTACGTGGGATTTACATGACACAAAATTTACATCAAAAATTTGAATTTTCTTGAATTGTTAATCATTTGTCACTGCATAGACTCCTAGACTACTGTGGAGATGTTGAAATGCATCGCTTGCTAAAGTTTTTGTAAATATGTCTTCAACTTGTTCTTTTGACCTACAAAATTCTAAAGAGATCTCTTTGTTATTCACTAATTCTTTAATAAAATGATACATTGTGTCAATGTGCTTGGTTTTCTTGTGAAATACATGATTCTTTGATAACATGATGGATGTAATGACCCCTTTGTTACGACTACAAGTGAAGCATAAGTGAATTTTTTTTTGTGGTTTTAGGGAAAGAAGGCGATGATGAAAACAATTTACCTCACCACTGACGATGAATGTAAGCATGCAGTCCAAGCAACAAGCAACTATGACTCAACACACTAGCACAGGAGAAATGGGGTGAGACATGCGTTAAGACAAGGAGAAATGACTACCCGCCCGACACAACAGGACCATGCCTACCAGCCAAGGGACAACATCCCCCTCCCAACAAAATGACCTTGACGAACAAAGACTAGAACCCCAAGGCATGCAAACCAAACACATGAAGGCGTTCCACGCGTGCGCAAAAACAAAATTACAATGCTCGACAACACTCACACAGAAGGCACAGACCTCGGTCAAGTTATACTTCACCTCTATACCTTAGTGCGCATAATGATCCCCTCATTAGGAATCATGTCATCCTTAGGGGATAAACGCGACCATAACTTCGGCGCAACACATCCTACCAGGACAGGGACTCTAGAAAATCCAGCGCCAAGGGATAAAATTACTGACGGGGTGACTATGCTTATGCCCCCCAAGAAACGGCTAGTTAATAAGCAAGATGACATTATTCCCAATTGTTTCGCAAGCTACTACACGACATCGCCAACGACTGAAACCAATATCTGTAAAGCAAGATGCCTAAGTGTGAAGGAGTGAATTAATATCAGGCTACTATGGTTGTGAAAGTTATCAAGGGTGAATTAAAACACGTTCTTAACAATCGAAAAAGATGATTAACAATTACATACTGACCATTAAAATGAGTGAAATAATGATCTACGCTGCTTATGAAATAATCGACTTTGTTGTCTAAATGACAAGTATACATTAATCAATATCCACAAAATATATAATCATTGTCACACTAACTGAGTTAGTCCGAGACTAATGTGGGCATGTAATTACCACTATTCACTACACTACATAACAAGGTAGACACATTTAATTTAATCACTTCAACATTGCTAACCAATCTAAATTTACAACACTAACAGTATATAATTATATTGACAAGACCAACAAGATTTTCAGCATTGACGAGTTTCAACCTCATCGCGAGCATGTAATTTAAAATATTAACAATATAGCTCAGTCGTTGTTCATTAAACCACCATCGCGGTCTGAATAATGCATGGAATGTTGTTCATTAAAGTAATACAGTCCATTAATATTAACGCTCTTTGTCTCAATCTACACATCGCATCAAGCGGGTGTGAAGATACCTTGTCTAACATAAACATACATATTCTAGCATTGAAAATCGAATAATGAAAATTGTTGTCAATAATGAAGATTGCAATAAATAAACATACATATATCCAGTGATTGAATAATGAAAATTGAAGTCAATAATCATACATATTTCCAACAACTGAATAATGGAAATTGAGGTCAATAATCATGCATATATTTTGCAATTAAATAATGGAAATTCGTGGTAAATAAGGGGGTAAAACGTAGTGTTCATCTAGGGTAAAAATCGCCATGCAGTGAAGGTATCAGATAGAATTTGTTTGGCAAAGCACATTCCTTCAAGGGAAAATTCATCAGTCGATCGCAATCTTCGCCAAGGGTAATCGCGAGGCTACAAGGGTATCAAATAGAATTTTTTTTTAAAGGCAAAAACGTCTTTTTTTTTTTTTTAAATAGGAAACACACAGTATTCTTTAAGGTGAACATAATGGTATTTGAACAACAAAACACAATGATTCTTAAGGCAAAAATGTGTGGTCTTTAAACAGAAAAATGCAGTCTTCTTTATGGCGAAAATCGTGGTCTTTGAACAACAAAACATAGTCATTCTTTAAGGAAAAAAATCATGGTCTTTAAACATCAAAACACAATCATTCTTTAAGGAAACAATTCGTGGTCTTTAAACAAAAAAACCCAGTCATTCTTTAAGGAAAAAATTTGTGGTCTTTAAATAGTAAAACGCAATCATTCTTTAACGCAAAAATTCATGGTCTTTAAATAGCAAAACACAGTCTTCTTTATGGTGAAAATCATGGTCTTTGAACAACAATCTTAGTCACATTTAATTCGCAAAAATCATGGGCATTTACATCAAGCTCTATCAACTTTTAAAGCAAAAATGTGGGCACTTCAATGACAATCTCAAACACATTTTAAATGGCAAAATCATGGTTTCTCTTTTTCATTTCTCAGATGCCAATACAATCTAGACATGAATAACACAAAAAAATGTTTTTCCATTTCCAGGATACCAAATATAAAAATGCAGATAGAGAATCAAATAATTTTTCCATTGCCATAATATCAATACAATGCGGAGTAAAAATGTTTTTCCATTCCAGGATACCAATACTAAAATGCAGACATGAAAACAATTCATTTTTCCATTGCCAGAATACCAATACAGAAAAGACAAGAATAACAAATAATTTTTTTTTTCATTTCCAGGATACCAATACAAAAATGCACACATGAAATCAATTCGTTTTTCCATTGCCAGAATACCAATAGAATGTGGATAGGAATAACAAATAAAATATTTTTTCCATTTCTAGGATACCAATACAAAAATGCAGACATGAAATCAATCCATTTTTCCATTGTCATAATACCAATAAATCAGAGACAATAGTAAGAGAAACACACAGATCTAATGTGAAAAGTCATTGAAATGATCGCAGGGATTATATCATTCAAGGCACAGAAAAAAACCAACAAGGACACAAGATAATCCTTACACAAAGGTCTTTTCTAGATGACCCAACTAAAAAAAGCAGCAAAGGACAATAACAAAGGTAGACAACTGACAGGAACATCCTTCACTCATCATCCATGCACAAAAAAGTAGGGCATTGAGATCCATAGGTCTATTAACGCTAAAGCAATGACCATAGATCAGGCTCCTAGCCAACTGCTCAGGTGAGGACTGGTGATCTAGGGAAGAAATGCAAAAACAACCACATTCTTCACAAATCAATACACCACAGGGTGATCAAGACATGCCAGGAATCAAAGGCCATGGGAGTCAATCAATTATTGAGCTATAGGCTATGGAAAAATTCAGTCATAAACCAGAACTCTAAGATAATCAGTTTACTTACCCAATTAAACCTACATATCCAAAGCATAAATCCTACTACAATCTACCATGCAGAAATAAGGAAAGTGTATCATTGCCTGATCACCCGCTCTGGGTTGGTGTCTCGCGCACTCCGTGAAAATCCCGCTTGTCTACCGATGAGACTTTACCGGTATCTCCCAGCCAATGGTAAGGGTACTCTTCTTACCCCTTAGCCCCTCGATCCACAAAGGAGCCACACACACTATCCATAGATTCATCTGCCTCCCAGTTCGCCTCTCAAGGAAAAGCTATCGGGTAAAATCATGAAGATGGGTTACACTTTTGTTTTTTTTATGAGAAACACAACTATATTTTCACAAGTTCTTCAACTTCCAGCATACAAAAACATTTTTTTTATGTAGAATTTCACTTTACAGTAAAAACAAAACCTGTGAAGAATTTTGTTACCTTTCCAATGACTATTTTCCACACTTTTTTTATCACGATTTGATATATCAATTTGACAGTTTTTTAATAGCATGTTCCTTAAACATGAAAGGAATGATAATGAGTAACTTTTTTCTACAACAATTTATCTAATATTAAACTTATGTTTTTAAGAAACGAAATATATTGCAACAATATATAGAGACTCTACTTTATTATGACTTTAATTTTGAATCCAACAAATGAATATTATAATTTATAGAATTTTTTGAAGTTGACCAAGCTGAAAACATTGCAGATTTTAAACACATGTTTTTCTACACCTTGTATCTATCTTAATTTTTACCTAAAACTAAGATCTAAATATACCCTTTTGAAGAAAATAGTTTAAGGATTATGAATATATTTTTTTCTAAATTTTTCACTGTATAGTTTTAGAGATACCGATATTTCATTTCACCAAATCATAATGTCTTCCGGAAATATTATGAGGTGATTTTTTAAAAAAGTTAAATAAAATTAGATAA